>JAYMTA010001072.1:0-21973 GCA_036897625.1 Pelargonium cotyledonis
ATGTGGCATTGGTGAATTTTAAATTTTGTCCACGTCAGCTAGACTTGACGGTATCGTTAGGGAATTTGACGGAATGTATCTCACGAGAATGAAAATTGCCCAACTATGACCCAGTGGGAACAAAACAAAGTACAGGGACCCCATGAGAATAAATTGGATAGTACAGGAATCTCAGGGGTACTTATTCCTAAAAAAAAACAGGATTAAAGTTTTCGTTAATGTGGACGATTTTAGCACACTTTCATTAAATGATGTGCAATCCAACACCCGTCGCCTTTCTCCTCGCTTCCGGCGACATCGAAGATCTTGGCGAGTAGGCGCGCCCATTTCATGAACTTGGCGAGTAGGCGAACTTAGCGAGATCCTCGCCTCCGTCCATCGTTGCTTCGCCTCCACCAGCACCATCTTCTTATGGGCTTTCATTCTTATCGTTGTCACAACCTTCTACCTTAGCTTTCAGGGCGTCGTTGATTCTGGCACTCGCTACCTCTTCGTCTTTTGGGGCGGAAATCAGTGGGAGAAGCAGGTCCGCACCTCCGCCCAAACCCACCGCAACGGTAATATGCCCGTCCTTGTCACCGACGTCGTCGACACTCACGTCTCCCTTGCCCTCGCCAAGCGCGGTGACGGCATCGACAACTTCAACAACTACTACAACCTATCGTTGAAGAAGGCGCGTCAGGACATGCTCAAGAGCCACGACATCTTCTTCGACAATGACTACGTCGGGAGGCTTCGATGTTGACGATGACTTTGTCGACGACGAAAGTGACGACATCCCCAATCTTTTCCTCCAACCCCCTCCCGTAACTCAGCCTGAGTCGCCACCCATCTCCGCCGCAGCCACCTCCCCAGATCCATTGTCTGCCTTTTTTTAATTAAAAAACAAAATTCTTGCCTAGTCATCACCATTTTTATTAATTTTTTGTTTGAAAATGGCACATCATCTCTCATCATAACTCAAAATTGTCCACGTCAGCCCTAGACGCCCACATCAGCAAAACTTAATGGCTTAGTTAACAAGTAACGGAAGATACTAAATTGGGCTCAAAATTGAAGCGCGATTACAACTCTTATAGAATTATTAATTGGGTACTAAATTAAGTTTATGACCAAAGTTTTGGTACTATTTTCTCCTTTAACCCTTATACGTTGGACACTAGGGTTTGGGGTTTCAGCGGACGGGTGAGCCAAACCGCGGGTTGAGCTTCAGTCCACCGTGGGCCGCACCCTGTCTTATTGCTTAGCAGGGCGGTTACGGGTTGAAAATACACAGCCCTAGGCTATGGTGAGGCGAGCCTTGGCCTTGTTGAGGTGAGCCAGGGAACCTCCGGTGAAAAGAGCCTTGGTCAGATATTGTTGAGGTGAGCCAAAAGGTCCTTACTAAGACTAGCCTTGGTCAACCTTGAGGTGAGCTAAGATAAAAGAGAGAAAAATAAGACTTGTTTTTTATTTTATTTTTTTGTTTAAGAAAATGAAAGAAGAAAGGCAGGCAAAGCCAATAGGCAAACAGGAGAGACATGCAATTGTTCCCAAAAAGAAAGTTAAACGAAAACTCAGCCCATCATCTTGGATCTTGATTCTTGCCGCCAACAAAGCAACACAACACAACACAACACAGCCCCGGTAATTAGGGAAAGGAAGAGCAAGGAGCTGTTTGTTACTTTTATTTATGATACCACCCACCCACCCGCACGTGAACCACAAACAAAACAAAACAAAACAACAAATGTTGTTTTGCGGACAATACATGACTCTCACCGCACGAGCAACAAACAACAAGCAACAAGCGACCTTAGCTTGTGCAAAGTAGAAAGCTTTTGTGTGACCAATGTAGAAAGCCACCAACATTTGCATGCAAACCCTCCCAGCAGAAGATAAATGAAACTAGAAAGAAAATGAGTGTCAACCCAAGAGAGAAGAGTTGACCGAGCATCTTCTGGGTGAGCTACCTGCACATCTCTCACACGCACAGCAGCGTTGAATTCTTTAATCAGATCATGCACCTTTGATGCACTCTCTCTCACACTGATACACACACACACCCCATGCAAATGCAATAGGAACAAATTCTGTTTTCTTTATTATATAAACCATTTCAAGATTAGCATGGCTTCACTAACACACTAGAAAATTCTCCTCCTCTCTTTTATTACACTCTATCATCTTTTATATAAGAACTGACAAACAGAGAAAAAGATGGGACGCATACCTTGCTGCGAGAAGGACAACGTCAAAAGGGGCCAGTGGACACCTGAAGAAGACAACAAGCTCTCTTCCTACATTGCCCAGCATGGCACCCGAAACTGGCGTCTCATCCCCAAGAATGCTGGTTTGTTTCTCAATTTCTTTCCCTTTCTTGCTTGCTCATGATACATACACATAACATGAAATTGAACTAACTCCATCTTTTCACAAAAACAAGGACTCCAAAGATGCGGTAAGAGCTGTAGGCTGCGATGGACTAATTACCTTCGCCCAGATCTGAAGCATGGTCAATTCTCAGATGCAGAGGAGCAAACCATTGTGAAGCTGCATGCCGTTGTTGGCAACCGGTTAGTAAAGCAATTCCCATCTTTCATCAACTAGAAAGAACCATCAATATTCTTTCCGAACTGAGCAATTACCACTCTGGACATCTAAGGAGAGGCATTTAGCATTCAAAACCTGCTTTAATTCACAAAAACTACTTACTATCAAAGCAATAAAAGCAAGCAAACATAATGTCATCACAATAACCGGGCCTTACATTACATACAGGTGGTCTCTCATTGCGGCTCAGCTGCCTGGCCGTACTGACAATGATGTCAAAAATCACTGGAACACCAAGCTGAAAAAGAAGCTTTCCGGCATGGGGATTGATCCAGTAACCCACAAACCATTCTCCCATCTCATGGCTGAGATTGCCAACACATTGGCACCCCCTCAGGTGGCTCACCTTGCAGAAGCAGCCCTTGGCTGCTTTAAAGATGAAATGCTCCACCTCCTTACCAAGAAGCGCATTGATTTTCAGCTTCAACAATCTAACGTGGCACCAGGGAACACCACAAACCCTTATATGCCAAATAAATACGATGACAAAAATGATACCATAGAGAAAATCAAGCTTGGATTATCAAGGGCAATACAAGACCCTGACATGCTACCCTTAAATAGGCCTTGGGACATAGCAGGAGGAGCATCTGCAAATTTTGCAGGTTCCTACAGTGCTTTCCCTGGGTCAGTCTCAGGATCTCAGTATGGGCCAACATCTTTGACCAATGAAGGTGCTGGATCGCCATGGAACCAGAGCATGTGTACAGGAAGTACGTGCACAGCAGGGGATCAGCAACGCAGATTGCATGAAAAACTTGATGAAGATGATGGGGAGGAATCCCAAGGTAGAAAAGATATTAGCAATCTATCAAGCATATTCAATTCTGATTGTGTCCTATGGGATTTAACCTCCGACGACCTAATGAATCCTACTCCAAAAGTTTGAAAATCTTAAGTAACTGGGAGGGTAGATGTAGAATTCCCGATTTAATAGTAAGAATAAACTTTTTCATGGAAATAACAAATAATGTAAATGTAAATAAACCTCATTTCATAAATTGAATTAATATTTATCAACAATAGCACATCTCTATTTAAACTATTTTATATTCTCAATTCTTTTCTCCCTTCCCTACTATATTCTCTCACCAGTAAATTATGCAGTACACCTCAAGCAAAATATGATGATGAAGATGATGTATCAGCAAGAACCTGCAATTGTCAATTATAATTATTTTAGAACATCAATAATTACCAATTTTCTAATAGAAAGTTGAATGTCAAAGTAATAACTGTTTGAATACCTCAAGTTGCTCTTCAGTAAAAGAATCCTTCTGGACATTCCATGTATCTGCATGAGTCCGCCGGAATTCAGCTACTGCTTTTGTAACAGTTGACTTCACAGGTGATGGCTCTCCATTAAATCGAGCCAGTAATGTAACATGCTCAGGCAACCAACTGAGAAAAAAATGTTGACAGTGTTAACAGAAGTACAATCGTATAATGAAAAAGAACAGCCATTTTTGTCTTCCAAATTCCTTTTCCCAACCAGTAGTTTAAAGCCTAAGGGAAAACAGTATTAATAAATTATAATCTTTAACTCTTCCCATCAATGGACCCTCCATCGAAAGAACCTCATTTGAGCAAACAAGATGATTTCATCATTATATAAAAGCTAGAGAGCTGAACGAATTTTGTCTAGTGAAGACCAAAGACACTAATTTTATCATTTTAAAAGAAAGCTTAGCCATGGAAATAAAGATCACAACGAGAGAGAGAGAGAGAGAGAGAGAGAGAGAGAGAGAGAGAGTGCATACATAGATATTTTTTGTGACCTAACCAACCTGTAACGATCTAAAAGGTTGTTTTATTTTTATTTTCCACAATTTCGCTCTGTTATGAATGAAACAAGCAAGCTTGTCAGAAGTTGGGACAGAGAAAACAAGATGTCAATAACCAGGAGAAGGCTAATTAGTGATGTATATGTTATGTACTTTGTTTATATTCTAATTCTATAGAATCTATACATCAATATAGAGTCACCAGTCAAGGTAACTCATTGTGTTTGAAGGTGTCTCACTCATATTTAAATGTCCAGGCAAAATGACCACCAAGAGAAATATAACTTTCTGAGCAAAAGATACTTTTATGTAATGTCGAAAACAGTGTCTACAATACTTCTAAGCTCTTCATATAGGTATACGTAAATGCCTTTACCAGTAAAACATAGGATCAATAAATTATAGTATATTCCCAGTATTAATTACAAAAACATCAAGTTATATAGGGAAAACTTCAATTAATAGGTAATAACAGACAAATCCTACACACTTAAATGTATAATTTCAATTTCTATATTCTAGCTGTCCCCGCGCCACACACCAATCTGTTAGCCAAACTTGTCACTGTTTATATGAACTGTGTAGTTGAGAATGAGAATGTAAAAAATATCAGTCTTTACATGTTTATGGGAAGTTATTGTGAACTATTTAAACAAAAGACAGGTTGGCCAATAACATCAGATCTAACTTACTTTGCAATCAAAACCCAACAACTACCGATCAAAAATTGGATATCATGTTAGGCACTTTGGACCATTTCATACATAGCCATCATTGCTGCATAATTTTGAATTTGTGTAAAACGTGCAGTTGTTTATATTAACTGTAAAACATAGACACACCTGGGAATATCATAAGGGACTGACATGACAGAAGCTGCCAATGCAAGTACAGCACCATGTACAAAAGCCACCGACTGTCCGGCTCTCAAATTTCTGCATTCACCATATAATAAAGAAATTGTAGCTTAGATTTAACTACAAGCATGTCAAACAAAGATCAGATTGCTAGCTATTGCACCGAAGTACCTATGAACACGCCAACACTATCCAAGTTTCACTGGTTGTAGAAAATTTTCATCCATTATTGTCATTCATTTTCTTTACTAAATAACAAAATAGGACATGCATGTCCTGTGTCTGACACAATGTCCTCCAGGACACTTGTATTATTTAAGTGCCCATTCTCCCTAGGTTGTTGTAGAGAGTGCGAGAGAACATTTTTTTTTCTTTATAGTCATGGATATCCAGGTGAATCCACGATGCATCAAATATAGAAGATAGATTTCAAAATAAACCGCAATTATAATTCAGGGGAAATGGACCAAGGATGATGAATAAAACACTTCTGTCTGAGGTCACTTCTCTTCCACCTGCTATCGATATACTAAATGGTGCACATCCATTTTTCATTTTAAATTCCATGAATTAAAATTATGTTTATTAGAACAGCGAATTCCCTTGGGGCAGCAGCTGAACAAGTAAATGGGTCTTGACTCATGGCATCCAAATTTTATGAATGAACGAATGAACAGAAAGTAGGCATGCATTAAATCATATTGAATGTATTTTTTTCCACTATCCAGAAGGTAAATACTAAATACAACAACCAACAAGAAGCTTAGAGACATAGCAATTCACCTCTGCTTTCTCTTCCTTAAAATGATATTTCCCTCCTTGTAAGCTCTATCACGAAAATCTCTAGCTAGATCTTCATCTCCACCCTTCATCAAGCCTGCTAGAACAGCTGCAGCATGCTCTCTTACCTGACCCAGCAATTAACTAATTTTAGTAAAGAATTACCGAGTCTTGATTTCTTATGTGTCACAAAAAAGTAGCTCAAAAAGTATCTAAACACAAATTCGAGCTTCGTGCTTTCTTTCCTTTTCTTTTAAGAATTTCAGGGATGTACATATTGTTAAACAGAATCCAAGTGGCAAAAGATATTTACAAAAATACACTCTCCTAATGTATATATTTTTTTAAAAGTAATCAAATAAATAAACAAATCAAGTCATCTAAGAGAGATGATAAGTTGAATGCCCTATTCAACATTGCTATTCAGTTAAGATTTCAGTAAGAGCTTGCCTCCACTTGTTGGTCTGTAAGCAGCTTTTCAACAGTTCTCCAGATCTGCAATTTCTTCTCGCTTGAGAGAATGAAAGTGTGCCTGTTATGAAAAGTCGAGAATTTCAATTACATCCACATACAGCAGATTTCTTGTCTCATCATGAAAGACAACAACAAAAAATATATAAAGTACGTTAGAGAAAATGTTGAAACTTGAAAGTGCTGATGAAAAAGTCTCACGTTGAAAATATATAAGTGAATAAAATATATATAATGATGAAAGTCAAATCCTACTGATATGGTTGACATTTTAGTAGTAAAAACTCAAGCCTTAATTTATAATCCAATATTAAAATTTATTAGAGCAGGTTTTGATCTAAACATCTTTCCGATTGTGTAATTTCCCCGTTCTGTCTCTGGTCTACATGCAAAAGAACATGCCTGCAGTGCCCAGAAATTCAATCCGGGCATCTGTCAAGTTGTGTAATCTTCCCTTCTGGTCTACACTGTATATGCAAAAGAGCAAACCTGTCGTGCCTAAATGTGAGGATTGTTGATTGTGCACGTGTTGAACCCACAATAGCAGATGTAAGACCCGCAGGTTAAGAGTGATGAATGTGGTGATAAAATGTCTCACATTGGAAAAATAAAAGAGTAAGAAACATATAAAGATAAAGATGAAATTCTACTAAGAAGATTTGACCTTTAGGTATGGGAACCTCAAGCATTTGCGTGGCCTATTATTAAAAAACTAACATGAATCTAAATATAATGAAAAAAATAACATGTTATATCACTTTCATAAAAAGTTGAAAGCACACCAGTATCTCGGGTGAAACACTGTGCCTTTGGGGAAACAAAGAAAACCCTCTATATCTAGAAATAATAATCAAATTGAAGGAATGAATTCCATAAAAGACAGTCAACAGATCAGATGATCAACCCTTCTAGCCGAATAGCTAAAACTAGATAAACTTTGCTTTAAGAAGACAAAAAAAAAAAAAAAAAATCTGAGAGAGGGACAAACACATGTAAAGGGGAATCTAACCACACCTGTACATAAAACTTCTCAGATATGTCAGAGTAGCTGATCTAGTCCGCCAGTTTGAATCATTGGCTGAAGAAAGAA
The DNA here is from genome assembly GCA_036897625.1 of Pelargonium cotyledonis. Classification (NCBI taxonomy): domain Eukaryota; kingdom Viridiplantae; phylum Streptophyta; class Magnoliopsida; order Geraniales; family Geraniaceae; genus Pelargonium; species Pelargonium cotyledonis. Next base: position 7,575 of record JAYMTA010001072.1, read on the forward strand.
TCACAGATACAGCCTTCTGGAGATGGGGTTCCCAGAAAATCCTCCATTTCAGCAATTCGAAAGCTGCTTTGGCCAATGTTGATAGGTCTTTATTTGATGTTCTCTTTAATAAGATGGTAGCAGTTTATTAGTCATGGATGTCTTGTGCAATGCACACAAACTAGCCAGAAACAAAAACTGCATAACATGATTTAGACTGTACTACATCTAATTGCTTGAAAGAAAAAACACCTCAAGTAATGAAAGAAATATTAAAACTTAGTAAATGATTTTATAGTATATATATATATATATATATATATATATATGAGCAAAACATAAGACAACAAACAAGGATGAAGAATTTCAACACGTGAATTACATAAAATTCATATAACCTGTACCAAATGGCATCAAAAACGGGCTGGTGCTTAAGATGGTGAAGAATCCACATACAGAATAATATTCAAGCATTCGTAACATGGACCAAATATAATATGAAGATTTCAGTTCCAGCAACTTTGATCTACTATTTGAAATTCAACTGAAAAGGTTAGAACTCCAGGAAAATCACATTCTTCAGGATCAACTAGCGTTGAACGCTTGGAACTAACTATCAACCCTTTCTTAAAATGTTGAATATCTAAGAAATTTCATCTGGCTATCTTCCTATATATACATGCATCTCCAGAGCATGTACAAAAGAATCTCCTGTCAGAGCAGGAAATATATCAGACTTTATCTTTCATTGCTTTCCTAAGGATTTTAACCTTTCAAATTTTAATGAATAGTGTATGTCTATCGTCTTCTTAAATATGAAGGCATCTACAGAAGCATGTGCCGAAAACTAAGTCAACATAAGCTTAGCATAGTTCCTTTTCTAACTGCTGCAACTTTGACACATAATTATATTTGAGGATTTTGTGTCAAGACCAAGAAGAGACATTAAGACATCGAACACAAAACATAAGACTAATAATATAACATAATAAAATTTGTGTTGTGCTTACAAGCAAGGAAATCACGGGATATATAAGTCCCACAATTATGTCCAGCAGATAGGAGGATCTTCCTGACTTCAAAGATGCAATGATAAAATGGAATAACTACACAAGTGAAGAAAAATAAACTCATTAGCAGAGTATCAAGGATAATATAAATTATGTTTAACATTACTGCATATATGAGTACCGTTTCCATCCATTTGACATCATCTAGTGAGTCACTGTTCAAATGCCCATTTTGCTGACTTATATCTGTCATGTTCTCCATATTGTCTGAATGACTGCTATTTTGAATATTTGTGACTGCTTCTGATGCTCGTTCTGTCAGAAAAACGACCCAACTATTTTTCTCTTTACCTTGGTTATCAACATCGCTGTTTCCCATATCATGTGAATGATCATGAGCAGATAATGTATGAAGTCGAATATTAGAGCACAGCACAGAGAGAGTCACACCAATAGTTTCCCTTACCTGTGACATACAGAGCTTGCATCAAAACATGACAAGGACATAATAACAAAAGCTCAATACAAAAATGGATTAAACAAAATTCCATATAATGTTCCATATTCTCCCATCAATAAATAGAGAAGGTTAATTTCCTTTCACAACGAAATATCAAATTAAGAGTCGAGCTTCATTAAGTATGCACCAACAAAAAAATGCAAAACAATTTGGACATGCTTTCAAGAAATTGTTAAATTTCAATACTGGCCCAACATAGAGTTCGGGTTTCCATTATTAAAGTAAGAGGCCAATCTTATTAGTAGGGTTCCACTTGTACCTTTATATATAGCTCGTTTCTTTCTTATTTTATCCATTTGATACTTTGTTTCATTGCCACTTCCAACACTCTCCTCACATGCGAGTTTCACATTTTTCCTTTTACTGTGACCTCGACACATGCACAATAGGAGACCTTTTTTAAATTAAGGATCCCCCTCCCGTTTAGTCATTTTTATTCTACGAGTGGGTCATTGCAAGTGGACTGGAGACCATGTGGGGAGGCAACACAAATGGCCCAAGGCCCAGATCAAAATCTGCTCCATAATAATTTGATATTGCGCTAACATCCAAAGGCTTGCGCTTCTCATACTAAAATGTAACCTTTTCTAGTAAGGTTTGACTTACAACTTTATATATAGCACATTTCATTTGTATTTTAGCCACGCGGAACTATATTTAATCACCACTATCAACAGAAACCTTGCCGGAAATACAGAGATAATACTAAATACTCCAAAAATTTATCACTACACTATGTTGAAATTTTTATAAAGCCAATCAAGCCAGAACTTGGATAAGATGTTCTTTGTGACGAGTAATAATTTGCTTCACTTAATTAAGAAAATAACTCCCTGATTTGGAAATATACAGATAAATGTAAGGAAATTTAGTAACAATCCTAAATGTTAAAGTGAGATAATAGCATGCTTACTTGTGCGGATGAGTGGTTCATATTTCCCAATAATTCATCCAGAAGTTTATTATGGAGTTGTATCTCAGTTGTTGGCATGCTTTGTGGGGATATTTCTATTAGAGCAGCAGAAAGAAAAGCATAGCGCTTTGCAACAACAGTGGTAGTTGCTGTGGGAGGTAAAGGTGTCATCAAACTGTCCAAAATTCTGTGTCTCAAAATTGGAACTCTTGTACCAAATTTCCCCTTTCCAGTAACTGCATACCGTATGCATGCCGCCCACTCAGGTATAGATTCCACTGATTGTGCTAAAAGAATATTTTGCAACTGGACTACCATCCAGCTGTCCCATGCTCCTAAAAGACCATCAACATCAGAATGCAATATCCCAGCCAAAGCTTCAGCAGCAACACACTGCCTAGACCTCTCTTTGGCATTTGTAAACTCCTCCAACGAACTTCTAAGTGAAATCAAAACAGGCATGCCACATTCTTGTACTAATCGCTTAAATATTCGTGCAAAATTTGAGTAAAAAGTATCACTTCCTAATAAAGAGATCCAACTAGGAGTACGTGGCCATGAAGCTGAAAAGTCAAAGTAAAAGCGTGTGATTGATTTGTCTGCTAGACTCTGGAAAGAAGAATTTCCATAGTTTCCTCGGGAAGATGTGCTGTCAGCATCAGTAACTATATGTATATGAGAAAGACTATTTAAAGTTTCATTGAAAAATCCCTCTTCCTGAAAAATTTGACACAATGCCACTTCAATGGATGATTTAACATTTCCTTGTGAATCCCCAGAAACGACAGATTGTTCCTCAGCTGAAAGCTTGTAAGGTGATTCTTTCAATAATGTATTTAGAGCTGAGATTGCAAGTATTCTTGTTTGAGGAAGTTGGCTTTTTAAATTCTTTAAGAAATGTCCTGAGAAGAGATAAAGATAAAATTTAAAATTTAAAAATAATAATAGTAATAGCTGAAGTCATACCATTGCGCTCGATCAATAAGAATACTCTTTAAAAGGCAAGAGTAATCAATCAGCCAACAAGAGCATGTACTTACCCGCAGTCTCACTAAGGATTTTTGAAGAGCAATTTGGGTCATTCCTAGATGCCATCGCCAACAACAACAGAACTCTATTAGCCATCAGATTGTACCTGACAATTAAAAGTAAAATGCTGAGCTCATACCTAAAAGATTTTTGAATATTAGAATCAATGAGTATGCAATCCTGACGAAGTCTAAATTTACAGTCCAAAGAATCTATAAGGATCTTATGCATAAGTCCATAGTCATGGTCTTTCAGCCAACAGAAGCAATGCAGTTCATAACAATAATAAGATTAAAACAAATTTGGCACTTAACAGGGTAGTAAGTGGATGAACACTGAGATATTTACCTCCAATGCAAGCCCGTTGAATCAAAACTCATAGAACCAATCACAGAAACAAAATCGGCAAAATTTGCACCATCTAATTGATTATCTGATGTCCTGAAAATGCTTCGAGATATTCCCCCAAAGTGGATGTTGTATTTGACAAAAAGCTGCAAACACTCAATCATTAAACTTTAAGTTCGCAAAAATAAGCCACTGAATATTTTTACGCAAAACTTACCTCACTGATTGCTTTCTGTGCTTTCAGGGTTTCATGATGAGAGCTTCAATGTAATACAGTGAAAGGTAAGATAAGAGTGGTACTTAGTGATTGATATCAAAATAACACACTAAAATAAACTAACAGACACTGCCAAATATGAGAAACTAATGCCACACCTTGAAAGAATCCCTAGGATAAATGAAGAGAATGCCTTTGGATCCTGGAATAACAGGAAGACATATTAGAAAAGTTCCCTTTTTTAAAATAAGCTTCAGGAATTTGTCAAGAATGTCTACCGTTGTCAAATGCTTAAGAATAGTTTGTGTGGCAAGAACTGCACAGGAACCTAGTACTGCATATTCTGGTGAGTTAGGATTCTTCAAGTTATCAGTCAGAGAAAGCACACATTTTGCGATCATAGATGGCCATCTCTTGATCATCTTCAATAGAGATTTTCCAGCAATCCTGAAAAACAAGTCAGAAATATAAAACCCAGGAAAACTAGCAAGTACCAATACGAATTCAACGCAATATAAGAAGAAACAGAGATGGACACACTTAACAAGTTTGTAAGATAAAGTTCTTGGGTAAGAAGTAAAAGGATTTATATTGTCAGCAAGTTGTCCACATGGAAATGCTTCTATGAACAATTAAGTTGACCCAGCATCGGTACCAATAGAACCTTTTGACTAAGTAATTTAAGTGGAATATGCATTGTGACAGATACCATACAGACAAAAAAGAAGAGAAGGGGGTGTCCTCCAATACACTGAACAAATCCTAACTCACTGGGTTAAGCCTCTTCAACTATGTCAGGACATTATCAATGCATATCACCAAACTACATGTTCGGGATATCTTCTTGTAATCTTTATTGGTTTCTAATAGCTTGGTGCCTGCTATGTTACAATTACTTTCACTCCCAAAATTCACACAAAACCACTACCATTTGAGACGACTAAATAAGGAATTCAAACAGTCTGAATACGAGTTTCAGAATTATTAACGTTCACAGCATACTGCATGCTTATACACAAGAGACCAGAGAATTTTGTAGACTTACGCCCGAACGGTTTCATAGCTATGCAATGAGAGATTCAGAAGATCATCCATCAAAAGGATCAAATGCTCTGGTGTAGAGAAGTTCCCACTAGTACAAAATAGATGATAGGCTGACTGTGATGATCTCCATGTACTATGCAAGAATGCCTTGTCAATAAGTGCCCACCTAGGCCTGTAATGGAAGAATAGACAATGGTTCAAAAGCCAAAACGCAATGTATTAAATATGTAATGATAAACAAGACCTCTTTGATATGACTATATACCTTCTCTTCCCTTAAGAAGAAGATGACAAAATAAAATTTATCGGGGTTTCAACTATGGCAGCAGATTCCAACTCCCAAGCCTGCCTATGATCTGTCCACTCATCATATTCCAAACTACCTGTAATAGAGGGTAGAAAAAATTATATGAATGAAGATTTAAAAATAAAAAACAGAACAGAGGAGAGGAGAGGAAATATGGATTCTCCTTTACCATAGTTTCCTAAAGCATCCATGATACGAATAATGAGTATTAATAGGATGCTGTCATCTGATTTTTTCTCCAGAAGGTATCTGTCGAAATTTGAAACAACACTCAGATAATGTATACCCGTCTAATCTAAGAGAATAATAACCAGAGGAAGACTAAAATTTGAACATTACTTGCAGGTTTCATGTATAATATCAGCAGCCTTTTCTCGCAGCTCAGTGCTGCCAACAGTTGAACCTGTCCTTCCCGCTATTATAAAAGAAAAATGACTTGGGTCTTCTGTCTTCCCATTTCTGGTGGGAATGAAATCTGGCAAGCATGATAAAATGCCTTGCAATGAAGAATTAATACGTAGAAGCGTCACTTTCAATTGCTCTTTCTCATCCCCTGTGAAAATTTGCATGAAGATGTCAAACTCTCATTTTCACACACAAAACAGTGCTTTCTGTAGATTTTCTAAGTAAGGTGTTCGTAAATCTGAGCAGTATTTGGTGAAAACTGAATCATCTATAATCAATATGTATGTGCAATACCTGTATCAGAATGGATTTTAGTTTGGCATATTCTCTTAAGATCATCTAAGGCTGCTTCAAAATGAAGTTTTAAAAGCTCATTAGCAAACTGAACTTCATCATCATTTGGCACATGCCACTTAGGAACCATCAAAGGGTTATCATTGGGGTAATCTTTAGTGCTGATCCATTCCTCCAACAGAGAAGCAACAGGGTGTCGTAAAACACACCTGAAAAATAAGAATTATATTTTAAGTAACAGAGAGAGTTCAAACAGAACTATGTACAATAAAACATGATGGACAAACCTGTACTGATCGATAGGATAATAGAGAATCAAACTTCCAAGAAGTGAACGAAGAAGATGATCTCCAGCTCCATTTACCTAACATGTATAAACAAAATGCTTTCAAAAAAATATAAATATAAATGGAATGGGGAAATATAACATAATCAAACAGCATTGTGCTTCTCTTCAAACAAATATGTCTTTTATAATGAACTTTCAATCATGCAGTGAACAATGGTGAGAATAAGGAAAATCAGACCTTCCATGAGGGGCACTCAAAAGCAGATGTGATAGCTTCTTTAAATTGATCCTTGTAACGAAGAACTGCAGGACCTCCGTAACTGATAGCGACTGACAACATTTTCAACTGATAATCAAGTGCAATCTCAAGAGCAGGAGAAATTGTTGGCTTCGCCTGAAAGGAAGAAACAATAAACTCTCACCAAATATAATTTAGGTCCAAGAGAAGCAAACAATGAATACATTCAGAAGACAGCAACCTTGGTTGACACTGAGGAATTAGTAGTTCCTCTTCCTCCATATCCTGTAGCAGGAGTTCCTTTTAAAGAGGATATAACAGAAGTAAGAACTGGTTCAACAAGTTGAACTACTGCCTCTTCTGGGTTGGAATGGATGCATGCACAACAAAGCAGTCCAACTTCTGCTATAGCACCAGGGAGAATATTTGTCTTGACAAATTTGGATATTTTCTTAAGAGCCTGTTAGTAAGATTAGTTAGAATTTATTCAACTTTCCAGATAACTTAAGCTTCAAGCAACTGGACCAAGCACTTCCAGCAAAGACCAAAACCTGGTTATATAGCGGCCTTGAAAGTCTCCCAAGCAAAGTTTCAAGCATGCAATAGTAATAAGGACCGTCCTCAACCAGAAAGGTGCCTGATGTTGCTGATGAATGTAGGCCTTCATTTCTGCAACAACAATTGTTAGCATGAAAAGGAACCTATGAGAATGTCACCACAATGTGATTGATTTAACGGTTTTCCATTTAATAAGTAAAAAAATCTCCAGCTCCATAAGAATAAATATACTTTCTCTCCAAAAACTAATGAATTTAGTGAGGGATTAAAATCCCTACAAACACAGAATGTAAGCACTCAGAATCTCAGATAATAAAAAATTACACGAGAGTGACAAATAACATAAGAAAGAACAGAAAATAGGAGAAGTTTAAAGAGAAGCCTTATCCAGAATAGGCAAACAAGCGGTATGAAATACACAGCAACTACTTCAGTTGATTAAGAGGAATTTCCATCTCTAAAAACTGGTTCAGTTGCAATCTCTAGAGATGCTCAACAAAACGCGATGAGGTGATTATTTCCAAACTTGTTACTTCCTATTATTACCTAAAGACCCTGTAACCTGGGCAACTTTCTCAAGGACCTAAAGTATTAAAAATGAAAACCCATAATTCTCAAGCTCCATGAAAACATAATAACTGACTGACTTGATTCACCACTCTGCTTGCACATACACATCAACTACAATAGACTCGCCTTCTCCTGATGAGATTGTGCGGCAAACAAAGCAAAGAATGACATAAGACTTGATATGAACTCCCCACAAAGGCTGTAAACAAGTCAAGCCTTGAATGAGCCGCTCAAGCTTGGCTCGAGCTTGATTATAAGAAGCTTGAGCCAAACTCAACGCTAAGTTTAGGTTGCTTTGATAAGCGAGCTGGGCTCAAGCCTAACTATTTGAGGCTTGACAGGTAATTCATTTATTATTTTCTAAACAATATATATTATAATAGTTATGATGTAAAATATGTACTTTTACATATAAGCATATATAAATACTCTCTTCGTCCCAAAGTAAGTGTCTTACTTCCTATTTTGAGGAAAATTAAAGAGAAGTTGGCTAGTGTTGCATATTTCTTCTATCCTCATGCATATGTGTTGTAACAAAGTAAAGGGATACTAACTTAGTATGAGGACATTATTGGTAATTCATGCATAACTAACTCTCTTAAAAGGAAACTATTAAATTTGATAATGGACAAAACATAATGGTTTGGGTTTGACTGATCAAAGATCAACCTTTTGGTATGATTTCACATGCACCATTATATGTATCATTTTCACTTTATATTTTTCTGAAGTGGGATCACTTAGCACCGCCCCTCACGTGCAGACCGAATACGAAAGATGGGGATGATCCCGAGCCTGCACGTGGGCAGGTGAACTTAAGTCCAGAGTGTCACTTAATACTAACCTCACGTGCAAGCCAAATAAAATATATGGGCATGAGCCCGAGCCTACATGTGGATATGAGGACTTCAGTCGAGAGGTAAGGCAAACAGACCATTAGTGAAACCATGTTAAATTTGATAATAGGCTACACATAATGGTTTGTGTTTCCACTACTAAAGGTCAACGTTATTTATTAGTATAGTTTCAGTCACACCCTTATATGTACCCTTATCATTTTATATTTTACCAATATGGGATCACTTAACAGAAACAACACGCTCATTGTAGGACAAATATGTAAATGAAACAGGACACTTAATTTGGGAAGGAGAGAGTATTCTATGATTTCTTATCTATATTAGGTTCTCTACTCAAAGATTAAATAGAACTTGTTACAACTTTTATCTCACGAATTGATAGTATAGCTTTAGGTTTGTAATATTATCAATTGATATTATTATATAGTAAGTATCATGTGTAAAAGTATTATTTATATAATGTTTGCGTTAAAAAATTAATAATCATGCTCAAAGGTATGTGCTAACGGTTTTATTTCTATTTTAATCTATGATAAAAACATCTACGAGTCGATCTGAGATTGAGTTTTTCACCAAACCAAGTTTGAGCCCAAATCTATAACCTCATTCGAACTCAAGCTGAGCCTTGACAATTTTAGGCTTGATTAGACCCCTAAATCACCACCCCACGTATACTTCCAAGGAACAAACTGGTAAAATCCCTTACCAAATCTGTTGAAAAGAAATCCGTCTAATTTTAACAATGAAAAGAAAAGGTCAAAAGGGCTGACTGCCATTACTTACAGAACACTGCTTGGTTCCAAATGCAGAAGTAAAGCAAACAGACGATAAAAAAACTCCTCAAGCCATTCAGAAAAGCGAATCATTGGCATGAATGATAACTCATCTGCATTATCTTCAAGAGTAGCCATCTGCATTTTTATGTAAGCTAGTAAAATTTTCTTATTTCACAAACATACAAGTGGAAGAGCAATGCTTGCATCAATGTTGGTATATGAAGCTTACATTGGAAAACATGGAACCAATCAATTGCATCGTTGCCAGAGTTTTCGGAGGATCGTTGGCATCCATGCCAAGTAACGCATTAGATAATGAAATCATCAGAAGATCAACTAACGCATCAGTGTCTAAATCATCACGTTTTGCTGAAGAAGCTGATAGAGATGTGAGAAATAGTGAACGCCCAGCAAATGCCACCGACATCACAGCAGTTTTCAACTGGTGGGTGGCAGTCATCTAACTAGGCAAAAGTTGGTAAAAGAGAAGTTAATTCAAAGGAACAAGACAAACAAAAGGATGAAGGATTTCTGAACATGCAACCAAAGATGAACAAATGATCAAGTAATTAAGAAAAAGCTAATTTAACCACCACACAATTTTAATAGTTCCAGCATGTACAGAAAATGCATGCAACAGAACTAACCGTCTCTAATGCCATATGGAACCGAGAAGCTAAAAATGGAAGAACTAAAGAAGGCTCCACGTAAGACAAAATGGAAGTTGCTGCAGCAACTGTCTCGGAAAGATGCTCATTTTTACTATATTGGCCACGATCGATCAACTTCAGGACCACATTCACAAAATAGGTCCTTTCTGATTTTCCCAAGTATTCAGCCGCTATGTTTTCATTTGTGTTCCTGCAGTAACAATAATTTATAAGAAAGTAACAAATATGCTAGAGCGGTATGCAACGCATTTCATTTACATTCACAAAAATTCTTACTGTTGCTCATGCCGGAGGCGTTTCTGAAATGAAATTACTAAATGGAGCAAAAAACGCTCCAATGAGTAAGTCCAGCGGCCACCATTAGAAGGGTGGTAATATCTATCACATTAACAAAGGAAAAATAAAAACAATTATTCACAAGAGAGATATTTAGAAAGCAGGAGCTAGAGTACTTAAATGTTAGAAAACAAACTGCTCTAAGAGGTTGACCAATTTTTTGAAGTGTTCTTGCACCGAACTACCGGGTTTCAAAAGATATACCTGCAAATGTGATTGCAAACATAATGATCAGCATTGTAGGATGATCCATAATGTTAATATGGGGTCTTACGAGCTAGGTAATTACTGTTAAAGTTCTTCTTAGCTATTGGTCCGTATAATTTTGATAATTGGGCTACATATAATGGTTTGGGCTTTCACTACTAAAAGGTCAACCTTGTTAGTAGAGTTTCACTTGCACCATTATATGTAACTCTTCCATTTTATATTCATACGATATGGGATTATTGTCCACTTCAACACATATAAAGGTATAAATTCATGAAAGCTGTGAATTTAGGCCTTAAGTGAATCCATCTTACAATTGATTTCGCGATGGCTTTTGCTGGGGTGACGGTTCTATTGGAGAATAAGAACCTTGTAATTCTGGGAACATCCACAGAAAAAGGATATGACCCTCTTCCATTTGCCACAGGAACCTGTCATTAACAGATAAAAATTAAACCAAAAGATATAATGTGAAAATATCATAATAGCATAGCAAAGAATGTTCAAATACATGAAATAAGAATGAGTTCTAGCATGAGCAAATACAATATGTAATATAAGAATGAAGGAAAGAAAGAAAGGAAGAAAAGAGAAGAGATACATGCACCAATTGAAAAATAAAAGACTTGAGTAAAAAGTTGTGACAATTAACTAAGTAACTCAAAAGATTACGCAAGTACACAACTATAGAGACAACCCCTTAATATAAGGTTACTAGTAGAAAAGCCAAGAGAAAAGCTAGTAATAAATGAACTTCACATATAAAATAAATAGCACCACCACTTGCAACAACAAAAGTGAATTTGTGGCTACCATACTTATATGCAATAGAAAAGGAAAAATAAGAACCTAATGATTTCAAAGTGTAAACAGCTAAATTCCAAATGATTTCTATCAATCAAAAAGGTGATGCCAAGATAGTCATGTAAATAGCTTAACCAGTAATGCTACTATTGCAACCCTTTTGTTGAGGAATGTATATGAGCTGATACACTTGTTCATTTGAGAACATCTTTGGGACTGGGAAAGTTTCTAAGAAAATGAGTTTTTCTATTACATTTAATAGTTTGCTAATAGAATGAAACATGGGTTACTAGTGTGGTTTTAGCTGTATTGGTAACTAGTACATCATGGTCCTCTGCTTGGTTCTAGCGCATTGGTTACTTAAGTGTTATTAGGAATTTATGAGATATGGACCCCCAACTGTAATTATCTCTTACTGCTATTATTACAACCACAAGCAAATAAGCAATTTTTGTAGAATAATGGATCTGAACCGATATACTGATTCATTTAAGAAAATCTTAGGATACAAACAAACCATGTTCAACTACATCTTTTTGATAGAGTACAAATTCAGCAATTTGAAGTAATATACACTTACCTCAAACATATTCAAGTATTTAGAAAAAAGGATCGGCAAGAAACTTTCCCAATCAATGAATTTGTAATTCTTGATAACCCGAGCTGTCACAGCTGCCCACTGACTGTTCCAGAATTGGCAATTTGGTATTGAGTCCCACAGGTCCATGCACTCTTTGATCCAACCACTGTCATATCATCAATAAGATATTAATTTGTTCCGGTAAGTCATGTGTCAAACCATGTGAGATATAAAGAATTAAAAATATATTCACTGCTTACTGCGAAAAGAAATCCTGGTTGTCCATGTTTGTAGGAAGAAACAGTCTTACAAACCCAGAACCTTCAAAGGATGAATTATGCCATGGATTTTCCAATAAAGATCTGCAAGTTGTTCCATTTTGTGATACGAATTAATATTTTAAAAGTGAGTGAAAAAATAGCAAGGCTTAAGACTAGTCACTTTGTCCAATTAGTAAATTTTAATTCAATAAGCGTATCCCAGTTATCCAACAAGCTTATGAGACTAAAATTAATGAGGAAATTTAACTAAAATTAGGGTAATATCTTTGGTTACTTTAAAGTTTGAATCTAATGGCTAGAAATTTAACTACTGCTACCAACAGCATATAGAGTATATCAATGTTGGACAAATATCAAGCCAGAAAGCACCATATGGACTTACTGGATTTCTGTTTGAATGTAGATTATAAAAAACGTAAAGTTCACATGAAAAGAAAAAAAAAACACACACACATTTGCTACAAACCCAGAGCCTTCTAGGGATTAATTATGGTAATATCATAATATATTCTAGTCATTTATGATTACAAACTATCAAAAACCTAAAAAAAGTTCTGATAAATTTATACATACCAGATGTTGCTTCTGTGTGTGTTTGTTTACTGAATAGGTACAACTTAATGTACTAACTTTGAAATAATTATTCATTAATTTAAAATTTATATAGATCCAACAAAAGGATGGAGAAAAGTTGAAGAACTCCATTATGGTCTTAAAATGATCAAGATTCTACCACGAGGAAATGCTCAGAACACTCACCTAAACTCGGCCCATATCTCATACGCAGAACCTGGAGGGAAGAACTTTCGACAAGATCGAACAAGGGAGGTAACTGTCTCAAAATGTCTCTGTCTCAATCTCCAACCTTCTGGACCTGTATTTCTGTCACAGATAGAGAGAATTGAAGGTCACAAGTTTTCAAAAAACTAAAAGAAAGAAAAAATAAACTTATGAACATATTGCAATTTTTTTTTTTTTTTTTTGAAAGAATGAACATATTGCAATTGAATCATAGTTAATCATTGAACAGTTATAAAGTTAAGGATTTTGTAAGCTACTTACAAAAATTGTTCCACCCAAATAATGTAAAGAATTATTGCAAAAACATGACCAAATATTTAAAGTTAGATAACATGCATTATGAAAGTTTAAATTGCTATAAGTGTTAAATTCACAATATACCACAAAATAAATGGCTACAAGAGACTTCAAACTTTTCAAAGAGAGTGTCACCAACAAATATAGATGTAGTACTTTAACCAATCAAGTATAATTCGGAAACAAGTTCAAAAGGAGCATAAACTCACCGGGAGAAATGTGTATGTATCAGAGTGTCATACAATGGCCGCCACTGAATTTTCATGGATAGCTTTTTCCTGTACTTGTTAAGTATTCTGACTAAGACATTTCCCCATCTAACCTAATTAATCAAATCAAACAATCATTTGAGAAGACACAAGTAATATAAAACGCCGCCCAATTCATGAGACTCCCACCATTGCAGGATTCGTGTGTGTAGGAGTGAGCATACAGTTATTGGTTTGGTTACTGTAGATCTTATCAATCTAATCAAAATTATTGATTATCTAAATTCAGTAACCAAGTCATATTGTTCGAATTTTATAACCTAAACTAATTAGACCAAATAATCTCGGTTTAATTTAGTTAGTAGTTCGATTATTCAACACAATACTATATTATTGGACAAATATTTAATATGAATAATTTGATATCAAACAAACATCACTTGTTATACAAAAATTAGATAAAGACAGAGAAACAATCATACATGTAAAAACAATTCATTTCAAAACTAAAAAAAATGTATTCAAGAGCTCACAAGTAAACTCACACCACTTTTAAATCCTCTTCACCCCTTACATAATAGAAAGATTATACTGGTGATATATTCTTGTATAAAAATCGAGCTAAATGAGATAAGAAATACAATAACGATAATAATCAAAAACTATAAATTATAAGTTTATAATCAATAGTATATTTTTTAGTATTTAATATAAATATTTTATAATTCAGTTAGTTCAGTTACTTAATTATACTAATCAAAATCAAACCAGAATTTATAATTAATCAAATTAAACGAACTAATCAAACCAAGTTTATTTTTCAATTCTGACTTGAATTGATTATAACAAAATA
>JAYMTA010001073.1:0-21966 GCA_036897625.1 Pelargonium cotyledonis
GGGGTCCCCCGATCCAAGCGTCGAGCCGTGGCCTCGCGAGTCGACGATTAATGATTGTTTTCGTCCAGATGATTATTTTAGTGTGGCGAGTCAACATAGTGTGTCCGGAGTGTTTGCCGGAAAAAATGGTGTGACCGGAATGTGTGCCGGAAAAAGAGAGGAGAGAGGAAAAAAATTAATGTGCCACGTGGTAATTTTATATTAATATTATTATTTTATTTTTACAAAAATGTGTCACGTGGATGCCACGTAGTTAAAATTGTACATGTAAGTTTTCACGTCAGTATTTAACGGATATTTTAACGGAACTCGATGGTGGGTATTAACGTGGGTGTGGTACTAAACCTTATGTACTTAATTGAGCAAAATAAAAGTCTATATACCAAATTGCCTATCCGACAAAAGTTTGAGTACTAAAAAAACAGTTATTCCAAAAAATAAATCAGAGAAAACTAGCCAGAAAATTCAAATAAAGCACCTGATCGGATTCTTCGTTGAGTGAGGGAGGACTTAAATTAGATGTATGTGGTATTGGTCACCATCCACAATATTTTAATATTTGTTTAAAAAGATATTTTTTTAAACTCATTTATTTAATTTTGATGATGACGACGTAAGACAACAACATGAACAAAGTTTTATTCGTGGTTAATTAAAACTTAACGATCCAGTCAAAATAAAATAAATTAAACTATGGATACATTATGGCAACAAAAACCCGAGGAGCACCGGATTAGAAAACTAGTATCATTGAAAACTTGATTAAAAAACATTAAAAACTCTAACCCTCCTTTTCTCTCTCCAAAAATTGTTGTTTTGGCACCTTGTTTCTCAACCAATTTATTTTCTTAATAAAACTCCTTCGTTTTGGCATTATTAGTATGGTTTATATAACTTGGTCAACTAGGAGTCGATCGAGTTTTCCTCCAATCCCTCTCTCCGGCCCAACAACTACTATTTTCCAACATTAATTTTGTACTGATCTTATGAAGAGATGGTCACTAGATCTTTAATTATGGAGTCACTCTCATAACTACTACCAGCAAGTTTGAACGTACATTAATAAATACGGTCTTTCTCATTCTGATATCAAGTCGTGTTATGATAGTAAGTTTAAGATTGTTAGGTTTTTTTTTTGAGTCTTTACGGCGTAGTTTTGCGTGTTCGCTTCATAGTTGGTTGGACGTGGTTAGTGCAACATGTCATACCTCAAGTTCTACACGGATGATGTTGAATTCGTTGCCGATGATGGATAAGGGATTTGCATGAATTTGGACCAATAATGGGACCTAGTTTTTGATGCAGATTCAATTTCAATCACTCCAGACTCACAAAATGCCCAAGAAATAAGTGAGAAGGTGCTTTTAGTTCTGAAGCGTAAAAGAGTTCAGTGTCGGCAGATGAAGTTGTGGTTGTTACTGAGACGTCAAAAAACATGTCACATGCGGGCCTGACAAGTCAGGGTTGTCAGGATTTGTGAGGAGAATGGATGGGAGCTGTCGCGGGGGTTAAAGTCGCAGGCAGTTCGACTCATGTGTAGGGTTGCATGTGAGGTGGTCAGTGTTTGGGTGTTGGTGGCTTCTGATGCAGTCCAGACTAGAGGGAAGAGTTATCCTAATGTCTTTAGTTTGATTTATGTTGACGTTATGTCATATTTAGCAATACTCGCTTTTGTTTGGTAGGATAGTTTTATGCTTGTTTGTTCTTTTTTGCTTTAGACAGATCATTTGTTAGGTTGTGTTGGTTTGGTATTAGGATCGGGGTCTCTTGTCTGACCTTTTATATTAGAGTTTGTACTCATTTAATAGAGGATAGCTCTCCCCTTTAAATCTCATCCCATCTGATACAATGAGATTTGAATCCATGACCTTCATGTGTGTTTTTGACCATTGCATCACCCCCTAGGGGACAGTACAATCTATTATAAACCTAGATATAAATGTTTTAATATTCATGATTATTGGTAGTCTTTATTTATTATTTATTATTGGTTTGTTTTTATCGGTGGAGATGGACTGCTTTTTTTTTAAGGGTAAAATATTTTTTTGACCGTTTTGAAGTTATTTTTATTTGAGAATGGATTCTTATTTAGAGTTTTCATTTGTTTTGAATTCTAAGCTTACCATTATTTATAATTTAGTCATGTTCAACTGCTGTACCAAATTTTGACTGACATCTCACACGAACTGTCCATGTCATCACTGCCATGTCGCTTGTCTTCGTCACATCACTTTTCTTCGCCACGTCAGTTTCGCCAAACCATTCTGATCTTGGATAGCCAACACACTCCGCTCACGTGGCGTTAAACCATTGGTTGCATAAAATCTTATACTGCTTCCGAATGTATATGAGCATTACCCTTAAACCCTAACCATCCTCGTTCTCAAAACCCTCGCTCTGCAACCATACACGACGGCTTGATTGCAGAGGAGCTCGTTCTGCAACTACAGAGCTCTAGCAACTTTCTCTCACACGGCGGCTTGATTGCAGAGAAGCTTGTTGCAATGGCGTCTCTGCCAATGAAGAAGAACTACCGGTGCGTGCCGTCGCTGGAGCAGTTCTACAGCGGCGGGCCCTTCGCAGTGTTCTCCGACGGCTCGTTAATGGCTTGCGCGTGCGGCGAGCAGATAAAGATTGTGGACATGTCGAATGCGTCCATTAAGGCTACGATTGAGGGAGAATCGGATTCCATCACTGCATTGGCTATCAGTCCTGACGACAAGCTCCTGTTCTCGGCGGGGCATAGTAGACAGATTAGGGTTTGGGACTTGTCCACCTTCAAGTGTGTGCGGTCATGGAAGGTAATTGCACTACTTTGAGTTTGTGCAGTTTCGTTTTTGGTTGATGAATTAGGTGAAAAAAAGCAGAATTTTTTATGTAGTAGCTCATTTGAGCTGATAATTGATTGATAGTATATGAAAAATATTTAGCTACATTGAGCTTAGCAACTGTTTGTTTGATGAGAAAGTGACAATGTCAAGCATGAAACTTGACTGATTTATTTTCTTTTTGGTGCATTAAGCTAACATAAAGTAGCTTTAAAAATAGTTACTTATACCAGTTCTATTATGTTATTCAGTAGTGTTATTGTGTTGGCTATTTGTATTTTAGTGACATAATCCTGTTTTCATTGAGTAGGGTCATGAGGGTCCTGTGATGCGTATGGCATGCCATGCGTCTGGAGGATTGCTTGCAACTGGCGGAGCTGATAGGAAAGTACTCATTTGGGATGTAGATGGTGGCTTTTGCACACATTTCTTTAAGGGTCACAAAGGTGTCGTCACCAGTATAATGTTCCATCCCGACCCCAAAATGTCCCTGGTAAGTCTTAAGAATATGTTATTTTGTGCTATCATGTTCGATGCTTCATGTTTTGTGATTTTTAGGGTAGTTACATATGAAGCTGTTTAGTTTTTAAATAAGAATAGAGAGAGCAAAGAGGTTTAGCCTTTAGGAGTGGCTAGTATATTTGATGCTGGATATTTCCGCAAGTTTTTGAATTCGTCACCAGTTATATTACTTTTCTTTTACTTGAGAATTTTTTTACTATAATAACTCATTTGAAGGAAAAGTTTAACCTTCAGAATCCTCCCTTTCATTTTTGTATTTAATCATGATTTTTATACTTTTGCTAATTATTTTGAATCTTTGATTTGTACTTAGCTTTTCTCTGGTAGCGATGATGCCACAGTACGAGTCTGGGATCTTACAACCAAGCGATGTGTCTCAACACTGGACAAGCATTTTTCAATGGTTACTTCCATGGCAATATCTGAGGATGGATGGACATTGATCAGCGCCGGAAGGGATAAGGCATGGTGCTATATTTTCTTATTAATGCTTAAAGATTTTTATACATTGTTTTATTTACCTTTGGATTCCAGTAATGCTTTGTTGTCAGCTAGACAATGATATGTAAGTTGAATTCAGGTTGTAAATCTGTGGGACCTTCATGACTATGGCTGCAAGATGACTATACCAACATATGAGGTGCTCGAAGCTCTGTGTATAATTCCAGTTGAAACTACTATTGCTTCTTGTTTGGAATCATACAAACAACAGAGTGGGAAGAAACAAAGTGGGTCAACAGCAATATACTTCCTGACAGTTGGTGAACGTGGAATAATTCGGATTTGGAACTCTGAAGGGTAAAACATTAGTCTTTTTTTAGTTAAATTAATATTGGGACACACAAGAGCCTTTTTAATTGATCAAATGTTCAAATACCTTTATGACTGCATGTCCTTATTTATCATAGTTTTTTTTTATTTTATACTACAGTGCAGTTTGCCTTTTCGAGCAAAAATCCTCAGACCTTACTGTCACCACAGACACCGATGACTCAAAACGAGGCTTCACTGCTGCTGTCGTCTTGCCACAAGATCAATCTTTGCTTTGTGTGACTGCTGATCAGGAGTTTCTGTTTTACTCTCCAGAGAAACACCCCGAAGAGAGGTTGAAGATAACAATGAATAAGAGGCTTATAGGATATAACGAAGAGATAGTGGATATGAAGTTCCTGGGCGAGGAGGAAAAATATCTTGCTGTTGCTACTAATCATGAACAGGTAATTTCACTCTGACAAGGATACAGGTGTCAAGTGTTCACATGTGCTTGCTAATGCAGCTAATCTGTATATATAAATACTGTCTGTTTTTTCTTTTTTTTCTTTCTTAGTTTGAGATTTTGCCCAAAGTTTGATTCTCTACATGTGTCCTGAATTTGAATATGCAGGTTCGAGTTTACGACCTTGCATCCATGTCATGTTCATATGTGTTGTCGGGTCATGCTGACATTGTTTTATGCCTCGACACCTGTCTATCAAGTTCTGGAAAAATGCTTGTGGTTACAGGAAGCAAGGATAATAGCGTAAGTTTTACATCTCTGCTTTGGTGTTAGTTCTTGAGGGCTCACTAGTCACTTCTCGATTCTTGCTTTTGGAGTTTGATTTGCTTCTTTGCTATGGGCTTACATGAAGTGGTTTTCTTCATATTGGAATTGTTTTCCATAGGTTAGGTTGTGGGAGCCAGATAGCCGACGTTGTGTTGGAGTTGGTGCTGGACATATGGGAGCTGTTGGAGCCGTTGCATTTTCAAAGAAGAATCGCAATTTCTTCGTCAGTGGTAGTAGGTATGTAGTTACGTGGTAACATGGGCAACCAGTTTGTTAGTCATTTACCATACAAGATACTATGAGAAAGTAATACGTACCATATAGCCTTTTAGTCTGTGTCTGCGGCTCACTGTCCCTGTGGTTATGTTTTAACGGCTTTTCAACAACTTTTGGAGGGGTACTTATGGGAACTATTTGTCGTTGCAAGATTTAACCTTTCTTTCCTGTTTAAATATCTTTTCCTCATCTCCTAAACAATGGACTATTTCATATTGCTTCACACGGCATGCCATTGTTTCCCTTTTTTTTCCGCTGGTTACAGATATGCCATTAATATTCTAACAACCTATTGATCACTGTAATATCTAAATAAATGATGTCATCCTCTTGATTAGTGATCGGACTGTCAAGGTTTGGGGCTTTGACGGCTTCTCAGATGATTTGGAACAGCCTATTAATCTGAAAGCAAAAGCAGTGGTGGCAGCTCATGATAAAGATATAAATTCTGTGGCTGTTGCACCAAATGATACTTTAGTTTGCAGTGGTTCTCAGGTTAGTAATTGAGAAGTACCGCCTCTTCTTATTTCTGATTTGGATCATTGGATATGAAATAAATCCAATGGTTGGATGCACAAAATATTTGGATTTGGATTTGACTCAAATCCAATGGTATTCAAATCACGCCTACAACATTGGTTTTCAATTGACAACTTCTGCCTTGTCATTTGAAATTTTATGATTTCTCGATCATTATATTTGCATTTGAAATACAAAATTTCAAATCAAATTCAAGAATCCAAACACAACCTTAGATTATGTTGGGGTAACGCTTTCAAATTTTCACTACATATGAAACCATTTTTTACCCCTTCTCTTTGTTTCTATTTGATCAGGATCGTACTGCTTGTGTATGGAGGCTTCCTGATCTGGTATCGGTTGTTGTACTCAAAGGGCACAAAAGAGGAATTTGGTCGGTTGAGTTTTCACCTGTTGATCAATGTGTTATTACGGCATCTGGTGATAAAACAATTAAGATATGGGCCATAACTGATGGTTCATGCTTGAAAACATTTGAAGGGCACACATCAAGTGTGTTGAGAGTGTCTTTTCTTTCTCGTGGGACTCAATTTGTTTCTTGCGGTAAAGAGGTTCTCTGTGACACTCATTTGCATTGTTTATGATTCTACAACATGTTTGAGTAACTAGAATAAATATTTGCAGGTGCGGATGGTTTGGTGAAGTTATGGACTGTAAAAACAAATGAATGCATTGGTACTTACGATCAACACGAGGACAAGGTAATAATTGTCTCTATGATTTTAATACTAGCCTACCAAAGAATATCCTATGTAGAGACAGCGCAATTTGGACTCTAAACCATGGGAACCCAAAATCCGACCCACATTTTCGCAGGTTTGGGTCACATAAGATAGACCCAATTAATTCTCGGGTCGGCTCGATTGGGTTTGACACTATGAAAGTGCCGTTAGGGCAAACTCGCACTTTTAGGTTGGGTTAGATCGTTTCATCCCAAACCCAAAAAGCCTGAACCGAAACTGAAACATGAGTCGTGAGCTCTAATACTATGCGATTGTATCATTCCATAGATATTATGAAGCATACATGGTTAATTACCTGCACTATGCAATTGTAAAAACTAAGAGAAGCTCTTGAAATGGTACTTGCCATTTGATTTGTATTAACGTTGCTCATCAGTTTGCTAGGTTTCTATGGTTGTATTCAATTTCAAGTACAGCTGTTCATAAGATTTAACTTGCAGGTGTGGGCTTTGGCTGTTGGGAAGAAGACAGAAATGCTTGCAACAGGTGGAGGTGATGCTGTTGTCAATTTGTGGTATGATTCTACTGCTTCAGACAAAGAGGAAGCTTTCCGTAAAGAGGTCTGTTCATATAATCATTTTTTTTGCGCCTTGTTTATCATGTTGTCGATAATTCTAGGAGAACTCTAAATAATTGGTTCCCTGAACTCATTTTATGCAACGCTAACATCCGTCAGTTAACGTTGGGATTCCTTTCTGTTGGTTTTTTAATAGTCGGGGAACCATTTTAGCAGAAAATTAGTTCATGTACCAAACTAGTCAGATGCTGATAGTTCAGGGGCAGATTGGGTAGTTTTTTCTAATATTTATAACCATCACCAAGGTAGTATCAATAATTTAAGCATCACAATGGATATTATGAGACATTTTGTGAAATATATTTTTCTCTAAAGTAAAGGTTTACTGGTCATTCCAAAAGATCCTAATCACTGCTTATTTTAATGCACAAAGTTTAGTTATCCTTTTAAATTTTCATTATTTTACATATCAGTCGATGATTGTGAACTACTTAAATGTGTATTATAAAGGATGAAGCTTAGCAGTTGAACGAGCCAAAAATCAGGACACCGTGGGCATCTCATTCTTCTCACTTATTCATTGTAATCTCTAGAAGTGGACCGGAAATTTTTGAACTCTTTCAAAGGGAATTGATATTCATCAGTTGAGTCAGATATACAATATTTTTAATGGCATAATGGTTATCTTTTGTTGATTCAGGAAGAAGGAATTTTGAAAAGCCAAGAACTGGAAAATGCTGTCTTAGATGCCGAGTATGCCAAAGCAATTCAAATTGCATTTTCACTTCGAAGGCCTCACAAACTTTCCGAGATATTTTCTGACATTTGCAGGTTAAAAATTTTCTGCTATTTGAGTTATTTATTTATTTATTATATGTGCATGTATATATATCTTAATTGAGTCTCTCTGCAGGAAAAGAGAAGCCGAAGATCATGTAGAGAAAGCCCTTCGTTCACTTGGCAAGGAAGAATTTCATCTACTTTTTGAGTATGTAAGAGAATGGAATACGAAGACAAAACTCTGCCACATTGCGCAGTTTGTGCTTTTCCAAGCCTTCAACATCCTTCCCCCAACCGAGATTCTCGAGGTAAAGTCCTTTAACATACCCTATTTTGAAAGGGTTCAAGAATCTAAATGTCATTGAGTAATCTGGCTTAGATGAGCCAACCAATAAAAACCCATGAATTCATTGGGTTGGCTATGAGTAATATTTAATGAGTTGTCATGTTTTCATTTGTTGGCTCAGTCTAAGCCGGATATTTCTAGGCTTAGATTCTGTCATATGGAGTAGACCATGATCTATAAATATCATACACAAGATTATTAGAGATCTTAAAAATAAAAATAAAGATAGATTATTGTGTTCTGACCTGAATGCGTATCATTATTTTTCATACGGCAAGTCTCTAAAAGGCAGCGCTGGTTGTAGTATTCCGTTTATATTCATCATATTATTGACCTGTCTAGTACTAAGTTTCGTTGTACCGCTGTCATTGTTCCTAGTCAATTCTTTGTCAGAATTTTACGTGTAGCTTTTGAATTTGGATATCTGAAAAAGTGGATCAAGCATGTATTTGACATTGTCATATTGCATTTAAGAATAAGCCCTCGTAATATCACTTCTTCAAGAAAATATATTTATATCTGGTTTATAACTCTCTGGACTCTGACCTAGAGTTGTCAATTAAGGCCGAGCCCTCGGGTACTCAAAATCTTGTTGGTCGGAGTCAACACCAAACAAACCTGATAATTTTTATGGTCAGATTGGGTTCGGGATGTATGGAATATGTGGATTGGTTCAGTCAACCTGCATTCAACCCACACCTCTTCCATTGGCAAACCCAGCTCTCTAGTAGATTAGGCTAGAGTTGGAACCTTTCAACCCAAACTTGAAAAAATCTGATCCGAAATCCGAATTGTCAGCTCTATGCACCCTTACACTTAAATCTGAAGTTGCAAATTTGGGTTTCAGGTCAGATTTTTTCAGGTTCAGGTTGTGAAGGCCTAACCCAAAGCTGAAAAAAAAAATTGACCCTGAATCTAAATTGCCAACTCCATTGACCTTGTCACATAAACTTAGAGCTGACAATATAGGTTTTGGATCCGATTTTTTCAGATTTGGTTGAAAATGCCTAACCTGAGAAAGAGGTGTGGGCGATTGTGGATTTAACCCACCCGACCAGTAATTTTCCCATTGCAAAACTGCCCCGAACCAAAAATTAATCAGCCATTTTATGCAATTTAATTCCGCAAAAATGTGGGTTGTATTTTGTGTAGAGGTGGCAATTTTGGGTTCGGATTGGGTTTGTTTGGGTTCGGATCAGGTTTGTTTGGGTTCAAATTGATAAATCCCAACCAAATCCAATTCGTAAGGGCTTCGGGTTCATTTGGGTTTCGGGCTGCGAGCCAGATTGGGTCGGATACCTTTTATGCATAGAATGTGTTAACTCGTGTGGGTTTGCCTAATCCAATCCGGCCCAAAATTTTGCAAGATAAATATTCCCCGAAACTTGCTTTGATCAGATTTTGGGTGCCCTCAGGTTCGGTTCCAAATTGCCAGCTCTAATCCTTTGGGTGATCGAGAGTTTGTGTCCAAATTGTCAGCACTACTTAAACTTGCCCACTAAACATATCATGCAATATTCTGACTCTATTTGAGCAAACATGCCTTACTTATGTCACGATCTGCTTCTGTAGATTAAAGGAATTGGCGAAATTCTGGAAGGTCTTATCCCGTATTCTCAGAGACATTACAGCAGAGTAGACAGTCTCGTCCGAAGCACATTTCTGTTGGACTATACGCTATCGGGAATGTCAGTTATCGACCCAGAAACCGATGCAACCGAATTAACAGATGATCAAGCCAAGCCTTCTCGTGCAAATGATTCCACAAATGTTCTTCCGGTGGAAAATGCCCGAAACGAGCAAAACTCGATAACAGAAGAGCAGACAATGACAGCTACTCCCTCAAAGAAGCGAAAATCGAACAAATCGAAAGTCGGTTCCCACAAGAAAGTGAAGGGTACGACTCATAGGAACACTGCAGCTATTGCATTACAATCGTAGAAATGTTCTGATGAATCTCTTTTTTGACAGTTCTGTATATGGTATTTATCAGAATGTGTTGTATTTGTTTCACACACAAATTTTGGGTTCTTGGTTTCTTATGCACTTTGTGGAATGATTTTTTTGTAGGATTTAAGTGAAACTCAGCTGAGTTTCCTCAGAAACATTGTTTGGTGTATTACGGTTCATTATTACTTGTCATTATAGAGATGAAAATTCGGGTTTCGGGTTATGGTTGTAAAGATTTTACTAAATCCTTCTCAAAAAACCGAATTTCAATGTGTCGAGTGCCAGAACCTGAATTAAAGCTAGTGAATAAATAATACTCTCTCCGTCCCAAAATGAGTGTCTTGTTTTTATTTTTTGCAAAAATTAAGAATTACAAGATAATTTAATGTGTTTTCAATATAACCCTCACTTTCTCCATGTGCACCTATGTACAGATTTGTCCATGTGCATAAGTGATATGGGTAATATGGAAAGAACACTAATATAATAACATAAAAATAAAAACACGACACTCATTTTGGGACAAAAATTAGACAAACAAAATACTCATTTTAGGACGGAGGGAGTAATAAAAACTTGATTTTCAAGGTTCTGTTGCACATGATACACAACAATTCATTATAATGAAACTAACAAATCAAAAGACCATGAATCAAAATATGCAAATTTACCATAAAACGAACCAACATTTCATAAAAAAGAAATTATTAACAATTCACTGATGACTACTTAATCCATGAGTTCATTGTAGCATGAAGTTTGGTTCTCTCCAAATATTCTTTTGTTCCATCATAAAGCACGACCTACTTGGTTGTACCGACTTTCATCATAACGTATATATGTGTATCTATACACAACATAAGTAAAATTCTTGCATACATTTTGAGACATTACCGCGTTGCGAACACGGTAAAAACATACTCTAAATATCATCTTTTGTGGGTTTAATAGTAATATCCTGCAAAAACTTCTACCTTTACGCGGTGAGTGACATAGAGAGAATGGAGGATAGCTTGAACTTGCTAACTTTAGTAGATTTTTCGGGCTGAAACAGAACCTCAGTGCTTGATCTCACAGTTACTTCGGTCCAATCAGAGGATGAAGCTCCTTCGCTGCGATAGTCGCGAGGAAAATACAAAACTTGGAGCCTCGAAGGAGCTGCGATTCACCAATGGAAAGAGGCGAAAATAACGTCAAATGAAATAAACCAAAACAATATAGGTGTTAAAGGGGGCTAAGTGTAGGCTAATCCACACAAATACATGTAATGATGTGCTATCACTAACTAAAATCCTCTCAGGAAATAACTAGCATCAAATGACATTTGCGTTCTTTGAAACCATTTATCACCTTGAACTATCTCACGTGGAAATATAATTATACCTGCAAATGGGGTCTGCGGGCCTAAACGGGCCAGGCCAAAACACACGCGTTTTTATCGAACTTTTCGTCAGTTGTAACCTGTCTCACCACTTCGTAAAAATGGTGGGGTTGAAAAAAGTTGCAAAATACAAACACGACTTCTTTTGCCCAGCCCACGACTCGAATTGCCAGCTTTAAATATAACCTTCACACTAGTCATACACACTTAAAATGCATCAAAACCTAGCACTCTCTAGTTAAACAAAGAGCATGCCATTAAGTATTTTACATTGAAAGAACGTGAAGTGATACCACTTGATGTACTAGCTGAGCCCTTCATCTGATATCTTAAGATATTGAGTTGGGGTAAAGTTTAACATGGTATTAAAGCTGATTTGATCTGGGCCTAGTGATTCGTTTGTGTAGGCCCATGAAAGTACGTGAAATCTGAGGCCACTTGATATACTAGTTGGGCCTCAACCTTAGAGCTTAATTAGCTTTTAAAATCCACATGACCCTAGTTGCATACACTGACATATAGACTCAAACCTATCATAATGATATCTCAAAACTAATACTCATTCCGTCCAAAAATGAGTTTCCTCAAACTTATCATAATGGTGTCACAAAACTAATACTCATTCCGTCCAAAAACGAGTTTCCTCTATCCATTGTACGCCAAAATTAATAATTTGGCTATTTGGCTAGTGGTTAACTTTCCTTGATATGCCGTCGTATAACTTTGTTGTAATAAACTCAAGGGGTTCTAACTGATTTGCCTTAGGGTGATTTTTGGTAATTCATATATAACTGGAAAAAAAATCAAACTCATTTGGAACAAAACCTTTAGAGAAAGATGACAAATTTTTGAGCAAAAGAGTAATAATAACAAAATTAAGAACATAACAATTACCTAATCCGAACATGCTTGTCTTTTGGATGACCATACGACTAACTTCGGATCTTTCGATGGGCCTTAGAGTCTGCATATCGTCTTGCTTTCCTTTAAATTCTAGAAACTCCCCTAGGATGTTCTTATTACCATTAAGCTCGAGCCTGCAAAACAACCAAGAATCAAATAAATTAATTTTCCTTCCAAACAATTAACATTTTTGATATTATAAGTGGTATATCAACACTTTCTTACCAAAATGCTCAACAGCTTATTTTCCACAAGGCTTATAAGCATTTTTGTTCGAACATTTTGCTGCTTATTTTAAAAAGAGATGAAGCACAGAAATATACTATAAGCTCTACAAGCTTGTAAGTTGTTTTTGAGAAGCTATGCCAATCACCCTCTTAATTATACAAGAGCATAAACATCTTAATTTTCCATAGTCTTGCAACTAGGAATTGATGAGAGTCAAGCTATACTATAAAGCCACCATTCACGCTAAATTCTCTCATGAACCGAAATCTTATTTGCCATC
This sequence comes from Pelargonium cotyledonis, assembly GCA_036897625.1. Classification (NCBI taxonomy): domain Eukaryota; kingdom Viridiplantae; phylum Streptophyta; class Magnoliopsida; order Geraniales; family Geraniaceae; genus Pelargonium; species Pelargonium cotyledonis. The sequence continues at coordinate 12,838 of JAYMTA010001073.1, forward strand.
TCTAGTTATCTAAGACAACTCCTCATCAAAAGTAGTCTATTGACCGATACATATAGTATTCTTAGGAGTCTTACTATTTTAGGTCTCATTATCCTTTGATTTTGTAAACTCTAGAGCATCAATTTCCCTAAGTTAGCTACAAAAAATGTAATGCAAAGCCAAGGTTACAAAATAATACAATGTAACATTAAACTTTTAAGACACTAGGGGCAAACCTATCCCAGATTGGAGCTGTGCTTAGAACAAACTCAAGCTTCTGCTGTATGGATTCTTGCATCTCCTTCTTGCCACCACGGAATGCACCCTTGATCCAACCAGAAAACATACTTTTGGATTCTGGTTTCTGTTTCACCCACTGGTCATAGGTAATTACTTCAGATGGGAAATAGCTCGAATCAATGGTACTACAAGAATAAAACAGTGTTTTAGATGTAATTAGATACAGATATTAGAATGCCCAGAAACACGTGACTGGAAACTTTATCAAAGCAGTTCTTTCTTTTGATAAGAATTCATTTCTAAATTCAACTGATTTCGTATATCAAAATGTTATACATTTGTTTATATTTATGAGATAGGCTTCTAAAACCTTATCAAAATGCTTTGCAACCTTAGAAGCTTTTGCCTTTATAAACTGTATATGTAATTGGATATTTACTTGTTGGCTCCTCGAAGCCTTGTATTTTTACGGTATTTTTAACATCACCACTGTAAATGGACACAACCCAACCTCATCAGATATGGGTTTGGATTAAATTTTTGGGAATGGGAATGAGATTCTCAATCCAAACTCATTTTCATGATCTAAAAGTCATAATCCGAACACAAAGAAGCGAATTTTTCCTGATTAAATCAACTGATAATTGCATCCAGAAGAAACACAAACCTGAATTTCGGGTTGGAGAGTACAACTTTGCATGACAAGTACCCTTCCGGGAGAGCAACTCCTCTTTGTTCAAGGTATGATTCGAGAACTGGAATTTTCTGTTTAGTCTCCTCCACCTGAAATATATATTTAAACGGACAGATTAAGACCAAATGGTGCATAGATTTAAATGTGTCCAACATCAACAAAAAGGTATAAATCTAAACCGTAACCTACCGGATCAGGGATACGCTGTTCTTTGTGCCTACCACTGCTTATGTTAGTCCAGCTTCCATCTGCATTGACAGACACAAACCCTGAAAAATTCTTGACTGATACCACCACTGCCTCCCTGAACAAATATGCAACACGAAACAAGAAATAAAATCTACTGGAAAATGAACTGCAAATGAAAAGGCGGATTCAAATAGCTCTCTATTTCGCTGCCAATAAAAACAGACAAAATTATAGTATTATGATTCCTTGTTGCTCTACCTCTTAAACCAGACACCAAACACAACTAGATAAATGTACAGTGCCCCCGCTTTTAATAAATGTCGTTTTAAAAACAAAACAAAAAAGTTTCAAAATAAGTGTCATTTTAAAATATCAATGTAGAAATGCACCATATTTTCTAATTATACCACCATTATCACTCCCAAGTGAGGAATAATTAGTAGTAAGAGAGATTTAACGAGAGTATGCAAACAAGTAATTGAGGTTAGTTAGGTCATTTCACACAATTTCATAATCCGCGTGAATAACCTTAAAATGGCACTTATTCATAAACAGAGATCGTATTAAGCTGGGTGGAAGTTGGTATACTTCTTAAGCTCTACGAAAATGAAAATTAGATCATATGAATTGTATGATAGTAATATCTTTCACTTCCTACATTTCCTTCCCAATCAAACAACAACAATAACCAAATCATTTCCCAAACAATGTTTCCAGCAAAACTCTTCATATCTTCTTCTAACTCCCTATCTCCTTGCCTATCAAACGGATAAAATTAAGTTAAGGGTTAAATACGAGTTTCAGGAAACTGAAAAGCTTACCCTTTGGTAACTAACACCATATCAATGTTCTCTCGCGAACCAGTATCAGCATCCGGAATACGAAGACCCACATATGCCTTTCCACCATAGAGCTTTTCAAGTCTAGGTAACAAAACAAACATTAAATTTAGAACAACAATCAGGCTGTTTGGCTGCTGAGAAAATGGAAGAGAGTAAATTGATCTGTCTTTCTACTTATAACTTTTCCACATCCAAGCTGTTTGGTAGCTGAGAAAACGAATGAAATGAAACTTGAAAGTAAATTGATTTCAGGCTTTCTTCTATTACATTCCTATGTCCAAGCTGTTTGGTTGCTGAGATAATGGATTGAAGTAAATAGATCGCAGGCGTTGTACTATTACATTTTCCACATTTTCCAAAACAACACCAAATTGAAATTCAACAACTTCTGTTTTAAGTTTATAAACCAAAAAATCTTCATTTTCTCAGCAACCAATGGATCAACCAAAACAGATAGAAATAGAAATATCAAAATTGGCCAAGCTGAAATTCCACTTATTTTCTTCAATATCCACTTATACACATTTTTCTCAGCAACCAAACAGATAAAAATACAAACTTCCAATTCGGCAACCTAATTAAAAATCGAAGCTGCGATTCAACACCATACCTATGGGCGACAGAGAACAGAGCGGTGGAATCAGACGTCTCGACGTCCATAAGATCGTCATCTTCGCAACAGAAGCATCGGAACAGCTCGTAGATTACCAAACCACAGATAATCGCTATCCACATAGTGCCTTTTTCAGTTTAGATCGCGAGAGTAAGCGAAGATGCTGCTTCAGGTACTGGCAATGAGATTTTACGCGAAGTTGTTTAGAACGAGAAGGCTTAACTTAAGAGAGACGAATTTTCTCGGGAAAATAGTATCCGGGAAAATGTAATGCAATTCTCAGTAAAAAAAAAAAAAAAAGAAGTAAAAAAGTTAAGTATTTAGGTGAGAAATTGGGCCGTGTGGACTTTCCACGACAACGCGGATTTTGGGTTTGCTTAGTTAGTTGGGTTTTGTGAGCCGAATGAAATTTAATTTCCTTGTTACCGATAATTGTTTGTGAAATACGACAGTCATTTATTAAAATTGTTCGTTTCCGTTAATTGTGTCTCAATTTTGAGTTTCCGCCCGTCCTCTATGTTTGCATTAATTCGGGTGATGTACTTGGTTGACTCTCTAAAAATGTGACGGGTTCATTACCATCTTGAAGCTTTCATGCATTTACTGTGGTCGTACTAATTCATTCTTATGTTTTCTACAACGGTAATTACTTGAAAACCCATCGTCTATAACTGATATTTTGTGTTTTTGTATTTGTAGTTTAGGCAAGTGTATCCTTACCGCATCCATTTGAGACTTATTTAAGTCATACCATATTCATGTTAATTCTTATCTCAGTCGAGAATGAGACTCACACTCTAGAAATCAGATTAAATTAAAACAATTTTTCTACCAAATGATCCACACGTTTGGTGATATTTTTGCTTATGTTTCGCATGATAAATGTTCGAAATTTCACCGATGATTATTTGCAACATCATTCATATTGTTTCCAAGTAAGTCATAGAAAATATATGCAACCAACACACATGCTTTAATACCTTGTTGAAAGTCATTGACTATTGAGTAGCGAATTGGAATAATATAAAATGCTCACTCTATTTCAAAATGAGTGTATGTTCTTTTGGGGACTAGTCTCGTAGTTAGAGTACCAAAATCGAACATTTTCCTAAAATTAATATTAGAATCAGCTACATGAACTAACACTCGTTGAGATCTTTCATTCGTAATCAAATGTTATAAACACAAACTTATTCTCGACCCGCTTTGCAAAAATTAAAGTAAGGTAGTGTTTGGATTTATAAAAATTAGAATGATAATGAGAATAAATAATAGGAATGCGAATTCCCATTCCAATTCTTGATTCCAATTACTAAACAAACAAAAATTCAATCCAAACGCTACCTTAATTTAAACAAACCTTAGTTCACAAGTCACATAACATATATTGAAGGTTGAAGCAAAAAAAATAATAATAATAATAATCCAAAACAGTCATATTGTTGAACAAAGATCAAATCAATCAAGTTCTGTAGCTCAATCCAACCAGAATGAATGATTATATCCATGTAGAAATGGAATAGATAAAATCACGATCAAATACAATTAAACGTTACTACCAGTCTTTTCGATCGGATACAAGATAGTAAACACATGAAAGAATCTAGATTCTAAATATAATACCAAGCCTCGTAGATTTTTTGACCATATAAAGGTGCAACATAGTATTCGATATTACCTGTGTGCCACTGGAGCACAAGCTATAGGATTGAACCAATCTCTCTCTATTTCTGGTTGCTGCTGGGGCTCTTCTTCTTGAGTAAGCTCCCGAACTTGCGAAGCAAAGGCTTTTTCTTTTTCGGCTGTTGCTGAAGCTTTGATGGTGAGGTTGCACCATCTTCAATGGTTTCTGTTGAAGAGAGACCGTTTATCTGATCAAAGCTCTCCACCTTCGAGTCCACTTCATCGGTATCAAAGGATTCTTGTTCTTGTTCTCTTTCCGGAGACAAATCCTTCTCAATCTTGCAACTCTCCCACATCTTGAACTCATCAACATCTACCGAATCATACTCCTTTTCTTTTCTCCCATCTTCCTTTGGTTTACAATTGACATTCTTGAGTTTGGAAGCGCTTGTTTGATACAATGAGTTGCTATCTTCCTCAGAGTTCTCTTTCGTGGCTTCTTCGTGTTTTTGTGGAGGAAGCTCCGTTTTGGGCTTGGAAGAGTCGTCTCCTCCATGTCCATTCTCTTCAGAGAACTCAACCACCTTTGGGAGCAAATCATAGTCCTTTTCACTATCCGTGAGATCACCATTTTCCTCGGTTTGCTTTTTGGCCGTAGCTTCTTCAAGCAATTTAGATAGTTCCTCGATCTTTTTAAGAGAAGAGGCGTCCCTACTTCGAAGCTCCTCGTTTTCTTGAATTATACCCTGCAACTCGTTCTCTTTGTCCAATAAACTCTCCTTCATTTTCATGGTTTCGGCCTTTACTTCTCCTAGGGTTTCTTGTAAATAAATCACCTCGGCTTCCACTTCCTTCAAGCTATCCTTCAGCTCATCTTCTTCCTCCTTCGATGCCTTAGCTTCTTGCTCGGTCTTTTTGAGCAAATTCACGAGCCTGCCCACTTCTTTTTTCATTGAAGCATTTTCTTCTTGTGAATGCTTTACACAACTTGCCAAGTGAAGCTCCTTCTGTTCCCACTCGTTCTTGGAATTCTGGAACTCATGCTTCGATTGTTCAATGGTGTTTGCAAGAAGATCAATCTCATGTTTTGCATCATCCAGCATGCACTCGTACTTCTCGTTTGTGCCTTTCAATATCAGTCTTAGGTTTTCAATCTGAGCCTCGTAGTTTTCATGCTCGTCTTGAGTGCACAACAGCTTTTCTTTGGCTTCTCTTGCTTCTGCTGAGACCTCGTGCAATGCTGAAGCCAAGCTCTCCATTGCTTTCTTGCTCTTCTCTTCTTCGTCTTTTGTACTTTCCAATTCGTTTATGAGTTTGTTCTTTTCTTCCAATAGACTCTGAACGCTGGAAGCTGCAAGCTTCTCGTTATCCAAAGCCTGTGATTTCTCCTCTTTCACAGTTTCGAGCTCACTCTTTAAAGATTCATTAACTGCCGCCATTTCTTTAGTTTCTTCGTTGGCTTTATTAAATCGCTTCTCCGCTTCCTCAAGTTCCGATCTCTGTCTCCCGATTGTCATTTCCAACAAACCCGCCTTTTCTTTGAGAGCGGAGATTTCAGATTCTGCATCGTGTAGTAGATCATGATTTCCCTCCAGTTGCTTCATGACTGATTCTAGAGACTCCGATGCACATCTCTCCAATTTATTCGCTTCCGCCTTTTGTGTTTCCAACTCCTGAACCTTTATTTTCCACTCTTCCATGTAATTATGCGCATAAGATTCGGCCATTTTCGCAGCTTCTAGGTCAACACTAAGCTGTTCGATAAAAGCCTCCTTTTCCTCGAGCTCCTCCTCAAAACTTCTTGATTTCTCGAGTTCTCGCTTCAGAGTCGCCTCCTTTTCCATCAGCTTCTCTTCAAGATTTTTAGCTTTTTCAAGTTCTTGAGTTAACAATGCCTCCTTTTCCATCAGCTTCTCTTCAAGACTTTTTGCTTTTTCGAGCTCTTGTTTTATCGAAGCCTCCTTTTCCGCCAGCTTCTCCTCAAGGTTTTTGGCTTTCTCAAATTCTTGTTCCAAAGATGCCTCCTTTTCCACGAGCTTCTCCTCCAGTTCTTTAGCTTTCTCGAGCTCTTGTTTCAACGAAGCCTCCTTTTCTATCAGCTTCTCCTCGATAATTTTCGCTTTCTGGAGCTCTTGTTTCAGGGAATCTATCTCCGACTGAAGCTCTGACACCAACCTTCCCTTCTCGCACGACTCGGTTTCAAGCTGTGAATGAAGATACCCCTTAAGTCGGGTCAACTCAGCCGAGAGAGTTTCGACCTTCTCGGCATGAATCTCAGTAATCTTCGTAGCATCATCCGCGTGGATCAAAGCCTGGTTCTTAGCATCACAAGTCATGGCCAGTTCCTGCTTCACTCTTTCAAGTTCCTCGGTGATCGAGAGAAGGGAAGAAACGTCAGTTGCGCGTTGGTTCTTGACTTCTTCGAGCTCTTTTTGCCACTCATGTTCCTTCTTTTGAGCGGCTTCAATCCCGGCTTGTTCCAACTCAACAGCCCTAAACTTCTCAATCTCAGAATCATCCTCAGCCCGTTTCTGAGCCACCAAAGCTTCTCTTAGCTTCTCATTTGCCTCCTCAGCGACTCTTTGCGCTTCTTTCAACTCGTCAATAGCTTGAGCTTTCTCTTTCTCGATCAAAGCTATTTGCTCCTTCGCTTTCTTGAGATCTTTCTGAACAAGCGCCAATTGAGACTGTGTTTCCGACCCCTTCACAATTCGTGTTTGAGCATTTACTTCTGATCCCTTCACAAGCCGGGATGGTTTCTGAACACAGAGAAAGAGAAATGATCATTATTCATTAATGCCGATTAAAAATAGAAATAATCTTCATTTATCCACAACAATACATAGCTGTATGCCTGTATATAAAAAAAATCGCTAAATTTCATTTTTGAAGTTCTCATTAGACTTAGCTAAACAAAATGCATAGGTTCATATCTTCATTTATCCAGGATAACTTGTAATTGTATATACAAAAGAATAAAAAATACAGAGAACGGTCTTCTCATTTTTAAAATTTCTCATTAGACAAGCTAACATGTTCACATCTTTATTTATCCACGATAATCCATAGCTTTATATATATCTCTCTATATATATATATATAAAAGCTCTTTCCATTGTTAGAGTTCTCATTAGACTAGCTAACAAAATGCATAGTTTCACAATTCACATTATAGCTTGCAATCTGGGTTTCAGGTTCGAGTTGAAAAAACCAGACCCAACCCGATCAGCAATATTTCAACAGAAAACCCGACCCAAAAATGAATCAGGTCAATTTCATGAGACCCAAACCCACAACAAGGCAGGTCAAATTTCAAGTGCTCATTGGTTTGAGTCCAAATTGCTAGTTCACATAGTTGTATACCCAGAATTTTTTTTTTGATCTCTTTTCAATTTTAAAGTTCTCATTAGACTAGTGATCAAAATGCATAGTTAGAAATGGAACCACATATGCTCTCAACAACATTGACCAAACCAAAAGTACAAAAAACAAATTCATAGGCAAATACCTCAGGTGGAGTGGTCAGCTTCATTGTTCGGCGTTCAATTGTAGGCTTTGAGGTAACAGACCTCGGTGACCGATCAATCGAAAGCCTCGAATTTGGCAGAGATGATGGTGAATCATGTTCTGATTTTGCCACTCCTCTGCTTGGCCTAACTCTAGGAGTTGCTGGTGAAACTTTGCTGTTGGTAGTCTCCGATAAACTAGATCTGTTCACGTTTAAATATAGCACAATTACATATCAAAACCCGATTACATCAAATCAAGCACAAAATCTTAGCATTTTGAGCACAACCCATTTCCCAAAAACCAAAAGGGTCTCATGAGAAAGATAGATCTAAGCAAAAAAATTGAAACTTTATTATGTCCAACCGTTAAATTCATCCAGAACACATATGAGAATATAAAGAATCGCTTCAAGTGCAAAGTATAGATATCACAATTACAATACCATAACAAAACCAATTCAATTACAACAAATCAAACACACAATGCAAAGCATTTGAGCACAACCCATTTCCGAAAAACCAAAAGGGTCTCATGAGAAACATGGATCTAACAAAAAAAAAAAAAAAATCTTTTCTTATGCCAATTTGTTAAATTCACCGAGAACATATGAGTATATAAAGAACTAATTCAAGTTCAAAGTCTATAGCACCATTTTACATTACCATAACAAAACCAATTCAATTACATCAAATCAAACACACAATGCAAAGCATTTGAGCACAACCCAATACCAGTAAAACAAAAGGGTCTCATGAGAAAGATGGACTTAACCCAAAAAATTAAATTAAAGTTTCTTATATGCCCAGTTGTTAAATTCATCAAGAACACACCTATGAGTAAACAAAAAAACTGAACTCAGGAACAGATTCCAGACACCAATCTGAAGAAAAAATGGAACCTTAACCACTACCCAAGTGCAAAATTGGCACAAACAAATAGAACACGCATGATGAAAACAACAAAGCATAATATAAGTATATAGCACGATTACATTACCAATTCAAATACACGAAATCATCCGCACAATGCAGAGCATTTTAGCACAACCCATTTCCAATATATCAAAACTCAAAAGGGTCCTATGGGAAACATGGATCTAACCCCCAAAAAATCGAAACTTGATTAAGCGCAATTGTAAAATTCATCAAGAACACACATATCAGTATATAAAAAACCACTTGAAGTGCAAAGTAAACAGCACAATTACATTACCAAATCAAAACCAATTCAATTACATGAAGTCAAACATACAATGCAGAGCATATGAGCACAACTCATTGCCAAAATAACAAAAGGGTCTCGTGAGAAAGATGGATCTAACAAAAAAAATATTGAAACTATTCCATGTGAAATTCATCAAAAACACACATATGAGTATCTACAGAAATTGAACTCAGGAACAGATTCCACACACCAAACTGAAGAAAAAATGGAATCTG
>JAYMTA010001074.1:0-21957 GCA_036897625.1 Pelargonium cotyledonis
GAGAGGGGATGAAGAAGAAGATGACGTGGCAAGGGTTCACCAACGTGGCTTGATGACGTGGCAGTTTGACGTGGCATTTTTGACGATGTGGCGGTAACCTACCTATTATCACATGTCATTTGGACTTTTTTCAAAAAAAATGGAAAGTTAAAAGTTGGGAACCATGCAAAACACTAATTGAAGGCTAAATCCAAAAAACCGGTAAGTCCAATGGGCTAGTGGCATTTTACTCTTCATTTAATTGATTGTCAAAGTTAGCTTCATATTCAGAAATTGTTCCTTATTTGTGGGAATCTCGGACATTTCTCCACCGATGCATGAGGTATTTGAAAAGACTTGTCGGCGCCACACTGATTAGTTGTTTATCTCATAATTGGCGCGATCTTTAGAAGTAAAACATACTACATTCGTTTCAAATTAAATGTCATTCTACAGTTCTTCTTAAATATTAAAGAAAGATGTTAAATAATTTTCTTACCCTTAGATAAAGACATTTAAACTCATCATTAATTGTTAGTCAACTACTAATATATTTATTCAATTTTAATGCTATTTTTTTTTCATATTTCGTATGGAAGTCATGGCAATGGACATCATGAAGAAGTCATGTGTATATGTTTGTTAAAAGTATAGAAAGTGACATTTATATTGAAACAAAAAATGGACTAAAGTCTATATCTCAAATTTTTTTTTGCATTTATTATATGTGTGTGTTTTAATTTTAAGGGTTATATATTTCCAGATCCTCTGTACTGTCTTTTTTTTTTCTATGTTACCGCTGCCCTCAAAAGTTGGTCATTTCGACGCTTGAACTGCAATTTTTTTTTGTTTTACACCCAATTTACGTACTATTGCCGGTAACCAAATGACACGTCACCGATTTTGCCACACCAGAAATATATAACTCTAATTTTAATTAATTTTGGAGCTGGCTCAATCTAAACTCTTATTTTTGCAACATTATTTCACATCTATACATAAAATAAACATCTTCCACTTATCATAATAAAACACAAAAATATTTAAAATTGGTGCTGAAAAATACAAATTTCAGTGGTTTAAACTGAATAACAAGTAACAACCATTAATTATAGCTATATATATATATTTACATTTGAGATGAATACATATTAATTTGAGTAACAAGGAGTTCCCACCAGCTTGTCCAGTTTCTTTGTTTTCAACCTCTCAGCATATACTTCACTTCCTTGACATTCATACCTGTACAATATTAAGGAATCAATATTAATGAAATATATATGAAATTATTTGTGTATCATCTAAAGAACAACTTACTACATATAGTATATATATATATATATATATATACCTAGGTGGCATTGATATCAAAGGGGTCAAGTGTTGTGCAAGTTGAAGAGTATGTTCCTCATTATTCACTGTATGATTGAAGCAAAAGTATCTCCCACAGGTTGAAACATCCTCGAAAGCTCGAATGTGGACGTCTGCTAGGAATTCGACATCTACGAATGCGAGGACTCCGTTTTCGTACATTTCGGGGGCTCCTTTTAGATAGGACATAGTAGATGTAGGGTTTTGTCGGGTGACCTCTGGGCCAACAACTAGACCGGCATTGATGGAAACCATGTTAAGCATGCGGTCCATTGCTAGCGCCCAAGCCGCCTGTTCGGACTGCGTCTTTGCCACAGCATACCACAACTGCAAATTTACACATCATATGTGTTGAACTAAATATCCTTACGAACAGTAACGAAACTAAATGTTATCAGCTAAAAAAATTTTCATAATAAAAATAAAACCCTTGACATCTGTAAGTTAAAGAAGGGTATCGATACTATTGAGTTGAGAATCGGTACCACTTATTCGAAACATTTTCGTTGAAACTGAGAAATTTTATTAGTGTATAACCGAGTTTTAAAAGATCAACATAAGTTATTGTCTGCTATTGGGCTTCCCAATAAACTTGTCTATGTTAGGACAATGCATAACAACTATTTTGTCCTTGCTGATTATTTATATTCAAACAATTTCTGCCAACAATCCAATGGATTGAGGGAATTATTGAGTTTACATACATGATCTAAAGCCCTAGCCCACATGTCTATACATATATAATGAGGGAAAAAATTGTTTTAAATTATGGATCCTATCTATTATTATATAGATAGGTCACCAACAAAAGCCAAATAGCTCTTTATAGACGTGTAAAGAAAGTGCAACTCAAAAAGATGGAGAAATAAAAACTTTCCTAAATGTAGAGTAGATATTAGCTTTCCATCTCCATGTGAAAAAGAAATTGAGAACCACAAAAAGTGACTATTAATTGTGTGAGTTTTCAGTTATAAAATAAGCAGTCGAGCTTAGTTAAAACACATTTGAATTAAATCCGAACACATGAACAGTGAAATGACTATAAATAATATTACGTAAACAATCAAGTTTTTATAAGTTTGGTTGAGTCTGAATCACTAACTGTACAACTGATATTTTTATTAATTTATGTGACATTGTAAATTCAAGTTTAGGATATTGGAACAAAGGAAAAATATTTTGATGGATTGAATCATATTTGTTCCAAATAGAATAAAAATTCATCAGAAAATATATAAGATTATAAGAGACTAAATTTGGGTCTATATATATGATTGATACCAACATGAAATCTATTTTTAAATTTGTGATTTTAAAATGAGACAGCAACAAAATTATACCTTCAATTTCCTGCAAAAAAGTTGGTCACTCCAAGACCTCTCATCCACATCCTTGAGAGAGCAAATATTTTCTCTCCATATTGCAGCAGTAAGTGAAGAAGTGAAGACAATTTTGTGAATGCTTTCTGTTTGTGCACTTGCCTCCAACACATTGATTGCTCCTCTCACTTCCATATCCACCATTTTTTCCTATAATTTGATCAAAACCACAGCAACAATATTATACAAATTGAAGAAGAAGAAGAAGATTAAGGAATTGGGCAATAAATCACTACTCACATCATAGCCATCTGGATTGTCCAAACAACAAAAGAGAGCACAACAGCCTTTGAAAGGCACAAGAATGGTTTGGTAGTCCAACACATCCACATTAAACACAACCAACCTCTCCTCCACCTTCTCCATCTCCTTTATTTTCTTCTCCACCTCTGCCTCTCCTCCTCCTACATGTATATATGTTGCAACATTAACATATTACAAGATCGTAATCTTATGCATGCATGATATGATTGTTTTTATCTAACAGACGTGTTAACACCGAGATTCGAGTATGAGACTTCAAGTAGATCAAACACCTTAAGTTAGAGGTGGCAAAATAGACCCATCTATTGGGTACCCGAAACCCAACCTGTTTTTGCCGATTACTTTATTATTAGCAAAGTATCAATAAACATCAGATCAAGCGCTTTAAGCCACTTGCTCTGATGATTGCTGTTTTTATCAGTAAACGTATCAACAACGAGACTCGACCTGAGAGCTCAAGCGCCTTAAGCCGCTTGCCCTGATGGCTGTACGTTTATGCATGATGAATTTATATAACATACAAGAACTAACCTTTCTTCTGGATGGCTGCATGAACTGAATAACCTTTGCTCAACAATCCTTTGAGAATCCAAAAACCCACATAGGTTGAGGCATCAACAACACAAACTGGTGCTTTCTTGCTGATATTGCTCTCCATCTTCTCTTTCAATTTGCTTTGTGATTGCTATGGCTATGGCTATGGCTACAATTTATATATATATATATATAAGGTGGTGTTGGTATGGTGTTGGTGATAGGAGATGATGGAGTTGGTGAACTGTATTGGTTACACGTTCTAGCTACTCACAATCTTCTTCTTTATTGGCTGCAAATTAAATAATTATATTTTTTTAAAGAAATTCAAATGCTATTTTTTTAATTTAAATTAGGCCTTAATTTATTGAGGAAGGAAAGTTGGCAAATGTGAAGAGCGTTGATAATTATGAACGTGGAATGGAAATATCTGGTCGCCGCTTAAAAAAATTGAGTGGTTTCAACTATGAAGAAACCAAAATATAATAAATGTTCTAAATTAACAATACTAAGAAAGAAAGAAAAATTGAGACAAGAATATTTGGGATAATTGTTCTTTCAGATGAATCTTTATGTATAGACGCAAATAGTATATTTCAACTAGGAATAAGAAATACAGTCAAATTATAATAGCCAAACATAATATTTAAATTGGAAAAGGCTTATTCTATGAGTAAAACACTAATTTGAAATAATTATAATCTCTTTGTATATTTTTCTAACAAAACTATTATATTTTATTAAATAAATATCATACAGTTATAACTCGATAATCAATAGTGCACGTCTGACATAGAACAACGGATCTAACAAACGCATTGGTCATCCTATTCGTATACTGTTTCACAGACACAAATTTTGTTCTATTAAAGAATTGTGTTGAATCATTATTACCCAACCCGAAGATTTTGGTTCCGTCTTCTCAAGTTCCAAATCCAACAACGACCCGAATAACATCAGTTTCAAAGATAATCGATAGTCATCGTTGAGTCCTTGTTGATACCAATTGCTCCCAACAACACCATACAGTACCTATAAACTCATATCGAACATAACTTCCAACAAGGGAAGACATACCAAAACTTTCAACAGGGAAAGATAAACCAAAACTTCCAACAAGGGAAGATATAACGCAGTAGAAAACGACTATAAAAATAAAAAAAGTACTAAAATATTATTTAAAACAGAATAACGTGAGAAAAATTAATCTACCGACGGTAAACATACTATCACAAAGACACAAACTAGCATATAGTGGAGACGGAGATGATAACGAGACGTGTGCAAGGGGATCATACGTATTGGATAAGCCAATAATGATGATGAAATCAACGAAAGAATAAAATTAATTAGTTCAAGTCTGTTCTTATTCAGAGTAATTATACGGAGGAAAGAATTGAACCACCATTGATTGAAAAGAGAATGACGGTAGTTCAAAAGAAGAATTTTGATGAAGAACTAGAGAGAAAAGGAAAGACAACTACAGTTTCTAGAGTAGGGAGAGAAAGTAAATTTTATTATTCAAAACTAATATTAAAAAAAATTATAATCTATTTCCATTAGTTTCTAATAAACTTTTTTTTTTTTGAATGCGAACCCTTTACTATTAATAACTGAAATCAATTACAACCATAATTGACGATCCCAGAAACCCGAACCAGACGTGGATACAGAACTCTAGCAACCCAGGTCCTACTATCACTGATTCGATCTAAACGAGAGGTCAACCAAACCTCGTTGTAACCCATTACTGGCACAAACAATTGTGAACCAAACAAAACAAACTGCAAACTGAATACATAACCCAAACCAACAGTAAACAAACTAAACCGCAAACTAAATACGTAAACCAAACCCGCAATATATAGATGCAAACCCCATCCAGGCATCTCGGATCCTAACATGAGACCCAACATGGAAAAAACAGATGTGAACAACGCTTCTTCCGTGACACTGCTACCCCTCACACGAGAAGTCCCCCATCTTCTCAAAGGAGCACCGGCCTCCCACGGTGGCCTCCAGCCGCCACCATCCATCTTCCTCCCCAACTAGTCACCTAAGCGAGCCTGATCATTACGGCTCACCTGTTCATCAACAACCTCCACTACTTCCACTCCTCCCACCACTCTTCGACGCTTCCTCGCCGGCGCCATTTCCAAACCGCCTTGCTCCTCCTCGTCCAACGATAGCATACATAACCTTTTCCCTAACCCTTGTGCCATCGTCGTGTTACGCTTTCCTTTGCCAAAGAAACCTCTTGTAGCCACAACTAATTCCGCCCCCACTGTCAAACCCCAACACCGGTGCCTTGCCTTTGCTCCAAAGTCAGATGCCGCCCACTAATACTGAGAAACTAAAAACTGAAACCCTAAAATGCTAGAGAGCATAAACCCAATTTTTTATAAAGTTGGGGACCAGGGTTTAATTTTAGTTTCTAATAAACTTTAATTAAATTTTGGAATTAAAAATATAAAGATTTATTTACAGGGACAAAGATTAAGGATTTTGAGAAGTGTGTTTAGTAATTAGTAATATCTATTTAACTTTGAAAATGTGAAGTGTATAAGAGTGAGTGAATAATAAATACAGTAATTTGTAGCTCATGATATTGTGCACAAACTCATAAATGTCTTTATTAGTTTTTACTCCAATAAATTATATGGATTTATATTTGATGCACCGGCTAGAGTTTATATCATCAATGTATCATATTATGACTCATCATTTTTTTTCTTCAAAAACTAACTAGTTGAGCTACACAATAGGAGGTAGCTCTCCCCTTTAAACCCCACCCCACCCCACCCGATGCAATGGGATTTGAACCCACGACCTCCCACATGGAGATGTGTGTTGTTGACCTTTGCGTCATCTCCTAGGGGACTATTATGACTCATCATTATATAACAATATAAAATTATATGAATGACTTATCAATAAACATTTATTTCTAAACTGATAATTGTCTAATAAAAATAATAAAATTCATTTTTGTATTTATCTTAATAATCATATTAATGAGCCTATTAAAGCGTGACACGTCACGAATTAACATTTATACCCCCCCAATAAATTTGTGGGCGCGGAGCACCAGTCCAAATCCAAATTTTTTGTGTAACACATCATGACTTAACAATCATACCCGCCCCCAATGAATTTGCGGGCGCAGAGTGCCCACCTAGATCCTAATATTTTGTGTAACACTTCACGAATTGACATTCATATCCGCCACAATGAATTTTTAGGCACGGAACCCCCGTCCGAACCAAATATTTGATATATTTAGGATTTATCATATAATTTATTTATTATTATATGTTAATAGTTAGTACTGTAAAGTTATTTATCAATAAAGCCCCTCATTAAATTTTATATTTTTAGTAATGAGGTGGAACAATATAATGCACTGATGTGTAAATGTGATTTACATCGTTGGTGCATCAAATGCTTACTCAAGTTATATAACTGTTGAGCTCCAAACTTAATTCTGCTAGTAATCATGCTGATAAGGTCACGTTTGGATTAAGAAATGTAAAATACAATGAATTTTATTCTCGTTTTGGAGATTTCGGGAATGTGGGTTTTTGAAAACTTAATAATATTATGTTTGTTTATTTTTACGAGAAGAATTCAACATTCACGTATAATAATTGCACCTATTTTTTCTTGTATTTGGTAAAACTAATGAATATATTTAGTGTAGAAAATAGAATTTTATTCTACCCAAAAAAATGGCATTTTATGACAAAAGAAAACATGACACATGGCATCCAATCCGCCTCGTCACCAAGATTTACGACTATGAGATACACTTCTAGAGCACGTGCCTAAAACACTTGATTTGAGACGAACTTGCTCCCGAGGTGCTCTACCTCGCCTAGGGACATACCTAGCTTGCCCAGAGAAATCCAACCTCGCCTTGAACCAACGTGTGTGCCCAAAGTCATGGAATATGCACCCAAAGTCCTCGACCTCGTCTAGGGACATCCAATCTCGCCCGAGAATGTACCTTTCTCGAGAACGTACAACCTCGCCCATAAGCGTCCGACCTCGGCTAGAGTCAACATGTTGCCCTAAGTCATGTAATGCACCCAAAGACAATGACCTCTATCGGGGACATCACTCGATCGCCTGCAACCTTGATCATGCTCAAGATCACTCAAGGCAAAGATAAGGGGATGCAAACCTCTTGTCTACGTTCCCATGTCGCTCGCCACTTGTCCTTCCTCCGCAAGCCTCCAAGCCTTGTTCGTCTTCAATCTCGAGCCTCACTCTACTCCTTCAAAATCATGGCTTCCGCTGGTAAGCTATTTGAGCAAGACTTCATCTCCAACATCCTCTACCGAACGACAGCCCATGTTGCGGCCCTGACACGTCCCCAAGCCCTAACCTCTATTGGAGGTCAATCTCCACTCCTATCTTCCTCAAGGGTTTTTGACCATTTCAATCACAAGAGCATGCATGTGATTTTCTTTATTCAAAACATTTTGGTAGGTTGACATATTACTCTAACATGAAAAATTGTGACAAGACACCATACCGAAGTGATGATTGATTACCAATAAAATAATTATTAAAAAAACTTAGTAGTCCAGTAACCATAAACACTAGATTGAAGTTAGAGGCTTAATTCCAAATTTCATCAAATTCAGGAGGCAAAACCAGTTAGTTCATAAAAGGTGGTGTGTCAATTTGCCGACGTGGCATGTTGATATGTCATCAAAGATGACGTGTCGGTTGATTACGTAATGCAGCCGGCTACATGAGTGAGAATAAAAAAATTAATGTCCATTTAACAAGAAAGATTTGAAGTCAACATATAAAATTGAAATGTTATCAGGTGAAACCATAACCTTATTTTAAAAGATGAAAAAAAATAGTTTACTCATTCGAAAACGTCCCTTCAAAAGAAAAATAATAATAAAAATCTCTCCCTCAGTCTGACTTTTCCCATCTCAACTCTAAAGTGAATGTCGTATAACTTTTTGTGATGAACATTACTATAATTTTTTTTTTATAACAATACATATTTATATTAAAAAATTCTGAAACAATAGAAAAAACAAAATTAATAAAATCACAATTTTTTGCTCAAATATCCAATTGGTGCGTAAATTCTCAAAATGAATACAATTACCAACTCTAATGTACAAAACAATGCACTCTAATTAGCAATTCTAATTATACATATAATGAGAATGGAGGGAATGACAATAACAATGTGAATAATTGTAACCCAAATAGAGTCTTAATTGCATCATCGGTTGACCAAGTAATAGTCTTCTTGTGGTCATTTTAGGCAACGTGCAGAAACAGACAGAAACTTGTAATTACATATACGGAAGTGTACGTACATACATACATACAAGCTACAAAATAGCCAATAGGTTGCGAAAAGTGTCACTTTTTTCAAGTCTCGACCAAAACTTGCAAGTTTTGATCAATTCAATTCAAAAAACTCACACAGAGAAAAGGAGCAGTAAATCGATTGCGTCCCAAAGTAGACTTCAAGAAACGTATCAAAATGCCACAAAAAATGGCTTGCGTTTGAGGTCCAAACTTCTCCAAATTAGTTTACCTAAAATAAACATGGAGTGATGTCAAGCCAAGCAATAGCATGGGCCACAACCTCCTATTGTGTTACTCTTATACATCAGTGAGTTAATAAGAGTGAGTAGAGCTGTCCTCACTACACACTTCACCAAAACTATTTATAGTCGGAAGCTTCCGATATAATGAATGAATTAATAGGGAGGGAGTAGAGCTGCCCACGCTATGAAACTTGATGACGACTCCCATAGGTTACTCGGAAGCAAAGATCGTTCACGAGCAAACACAACGGACCAAATGGACAGATGTAAAATTAACATTTAGATAGGACTTGAGAACAATACAACTGTTTTAACTTGTGACCATGAGATCACATTTTATGGCTACAAAATTGTTGAAAGAATGATTGAAAAAAAGTAAAAAAAGAATAGAAACTTACAGACCGATTTTTAATTGAATGTTTGGTTTTGTTGAGTTCTGTCCTAAAGTCAGCAGAGTGTCATGGAACATGTGGATTTTGTCACTGCTTTCCTTGCCGCTGACCCCAAAAACCTTACTACTGGCTGTCAATATTTCTGAATAAACTCGACGAAACCTGAGATACAGAAGCATGTGATATAGGACATTAGAAATCCCGCAGAAAATATGAACTAACGAAATCAAAGACCCTGTCCATTTATGACACAATAAGAAGGCGCATATCTTCAATGAGTTCAATAAATGCTAAACTCATCGAATCTATTAAAAAAATTTAAAACAATGATAATAGGCTAATCATCATAATTCGAACCATTGGCATTTGGCATGAAAATAACCTCTTAGTGGAGTGATAGCTCAAGTTCAAACAAGAAATGGGGACGGGGAGGGATATGGGTGTCATATTGGTAAAGTATAAAAATATATGGAAACCAATTCCCTTTAGAAGATATCAAAAGGGTGAAATCTATTGTTTTAGAACATAAACCCAAGGAAGACAAATACACCTATACTCATTTGGAAAAATTTGAAGTTTGTACAAGTAAAAGTTCCGTGTAGTACACACAAAAACAGACTGTCAAACTTCTGCAGCAAGACTACACATAGAAAGTGGAAAAATAAGCTCATAGAAATATTTAGGGAGAGCCGACATACCTTCACATGATGTGGCATGATCTTGATATCAAAGGGTGCATGAAGCCATGCTTCAGGTGAATAGTGTAAGAAGTTCTCTGGTTTACTGGTATACACATCTGCATATTGATGGATGTGATAAGCAAAAGCAGATTCTTGACCAGTATCAGTGAGGAAGGTGGCACCAAAAGATCTATTGAACATTTGCTTCATTGCCTGGCGTGCCTTCCCCCTCTCCTCATTTAGCTCCTCAAAGAGTGACTGATAAGCTTGACTACTCGCCCTGTCAGCTATAGTTGCATGTAATTGACCAAGCAGTTCCTGTATTATATGAAATTTTGCCTGTATTCAAACAGAATATGTAGAAATAAGAATATTGTCAACTCCAAAAATGGGAGAAGGTTCACCGTTTGTCATCAACCAAAACACACTTCACATCTGACTGATTGAAATTTTACGTAATTTAACAGAGTTTTAGACGTTATGTAAATAGGCATCTTAAACCTACATCATTTTCAAGAACTGAATGCATCAACATTCCATGATGGCAATGAATCAAAGCACAATGACATCAGTTGCTTACTTATTATAAAAAGAGCTATTGAACAGAAGATGTGAGCCAATCTAGCAAATAAAGAGTGTCAGAGAACTTTATTTAATAAGCAGTAAAGCAAGTTGAGAAATCAATGCTCTCCCAGTTTAATAGAAGCAAGATGCCACTTATCCAAGAATGAAGTATGCCATCTCTGATTTCAGTGAAACCTCATAATAGGAATGAAACAAATAGCAAAATATTTTGACTAAATTCATTGACCTGATCAAAGACATTGCTAAAAATTTAAATAAAAAAAAATGATGAGTGATTCCTTGTATAGATAATACAAGGCCACACTAATCTAGTATGGATTACATTCAAATCACCTCTTTATCAATGAAGATATGCATGCAATATATAGGTCTGGTACTCCTCTGGATGACCTTAAATTAAGGAATCGACAATGCTTATTGTTCACAAAACAAATACACATGTAATATATCAACATTTCGGAAAGAGTATCTCTTCACTTAAACATAAACCACTTCAACTTCATATGCCTAATATGATACAGACATGCAATTTCAGTGACAAGTTTGTAGCTACTCTCATCAAGTTTTTGCCAAATTCCTAGTCAAGATTGCCCCAACATATTATTACTACTTTATCATCGAAAGGTCCCATTGTATCAGCAAATACAAAAGAAAAAATAATCAGATCAACAGGTATATACCCAAAAGATTGAACTTAGTAATGTTCTTATCAAAACTCATGTTGGGAATGCATGCATGAATACAAGTAACATTCACAACAAGTAATGAAAAAAAAAAACTGAATTAACAGTAAGATACCTGCTCAAAGCGATAATTATCAGCATTTTGTATATGTATTTCACTCTGCAAAGACAATAAAATGAAAATCTCATAAGAGCACAATCTATGAAATATTTATATTATCTACCTATATAAACAGGAACAAACTTTAAAACAAAAATAGAGGAATACGCATATATAGCAGAGAAGTAAGTTAGTAGCATTTCATAAGGTTTCTATGTAAAACTAATACTACCAAATAATATTAACAAGATAAAATTAAAATTAACAATAAAAATATAAATAAATAAAAGTCTTATACCAGAAAGTAAAGTTTCGTGCACTTCATAAGCTTATTTTGAGTTTTACAACATAAGAATGATAATCCAAGCATGGTTAAGATCCAATATCAAGTTCTTACCTCTTTAAAATAAAAATAATTGTATGCACATCTTTATCTTGTCAATAGAAACATCCATTGCAGGTTTCAAAATCTATTAGTTTCAACTTTCAAGGCTTTTAACAGTTGAATACAACCAACCAATACTTAACAAATGAACCCTTATTTCTCCTAATACTTTTGTACACTAATATTCTGCCAGTGATGATGTATATTTGTATATATCATAAAAAAATGACTCATATTTCTGTACTCTTTTCTTGATAAGAGATAACTTGTTCTTTTGGCCTTGTTCACATTGTACATCAATGCTTTGAAGATTATCATGTCAGACAAATTATAATTATCATCAATTTTGGCGCAACAAGCCGACGAAAGAAACCAATCAATTACGAGATAGTTTAACAAGCTGCCACACAACTAACTTGATTTTTGTAAACAATAAACACTGTCTTTTGGTATGGATTTCCTCTAGCGATTTAAATTATAAACCAAATTTTATTCACCTCTTTAAAAAAATAGTTTTTTTTTTTTTTTTTTTTTTCATAGTAACACAGTCAGACAAGAAACATATCAAAATTAGGTTAGCATAGAATATATGATGCACTTATAAACAAACCAAAAAGAATCTGACCAGAGACATACTTCAAGTTCATGTATGATTGCAGCAGTGCGCCAGCCAGACTTTGAAGGCCCTCTTAAATCGCTAAATAGATGATCTCCAAAGTATATCACCTAACCAAGGGAATATATAATAGGCTTACTGTTTAACATGAACTGAACCATAGAAAATTAATTAAAATAAAATGTTTAAAGTTTCAACTTGATTATGAATGTACAAAATAATAATAATAAACAACTAAACTGATTCCAACAAGAAATCAATTGAAACATACCTCTGGGCCATTCCACTTAGTAATTTCGAGGAATGATTTGAGGCAACCATGGTAATAAACTTTATTAGGGAGAAATGCATCCACCTTTGTGAAAGCAAGAGTGTCCTTCTCAGTGTCATAACATCTATGTTGAAATCCAGGAAGACAATAAACAAAAGATAAGCAAATAAGATACCAGTATTCTAAGTAAAGCTATGACATAAACCTTAGGAATATAACATCACTTTTGCTTCAGTTAATAGATACTCCCTACGTCCCAAAATAATTGTCCACTTTCCTTTTTAGGATGCTAGTTAAAAATTAATCACCAACAATATCCTTAAGTTAAGTTAGTTAGAACAGCTTGAGTTTGTCATAACAAGAATACAAATGGACATACTGAGAAAAAACCAATCCTAACTAAACAATCCATAATCTCTCTGAAAATGGAAAAGTGGACAATAATTTTGGGACGAGCCACGGAGGAGTAATTTATAAAACAGATCCAGATTTATGATAAACTTAACTATTCAGCCAATCTGAATCCCTGCTGGTGGTATTTGAAAATACTTGTATGAGTTGGCAAAATAAAAGGGTGAAAACTTAAACATAACCATGAAAACCATTCAAGGTCATCAGGGAGTAAAAAAAACACTTCTTGTTATATTCTCATGTAAAATCTAAGAAACAAGTAAAGAACTATGAAACTGATATTACAAACCGGAACGGATGCTCAGATGTGTAAAATTCTGGTTTATTAGCTTGAGCAATCACAACATCAAAAAGCTCTCTCCAGCAGTCTTTGTAACCGATAGAATCCTAATGAACATGAAATGCTGAGCTTAGAAAACTTACAATACATGTTTTTATATAACAGAGATATACGACAGTAGAACAGGACAAAATACTAAAACAAATAAAGTGAATATGTTTCTTATATTTAGTGCTAAGTACCCACATATATTTAAGTGCACCTTAGCTTTTCTTGCCTTCTGAACCTCTCATTTTTCAGACTGATCAAAGTGTTATGAAATATTAACCAAATGCAGAATTATTCCAAGTCACCTTAGCTTAAAAAATTGTTTTGACATCAAGGATATTTATTCTTTTTAATTTTCAAATGGAATGATACTCACAATTCCATGACCAGTGTATGCTCATAATCATACATAGTGTGTGTGTGCGCGCGCGCGCCCGAGAGAGAGAGAGAGAGGGGGTGGTAGTTGCAGAGAACTTCCTAAACAAATATATAATTCTCTTCCTCAATCATAATCTGAATATATGTTTTCACTTTTCAGGGTTGCAAGACGGGTGACTAGTCTGTCATACTTATCTCATAATTTCAATTTTCAGTTTCTATTTATATTTTTATGTTCATTTAATGCATGACACTGCAAGAACCCAACTCAAAATAGCCTCATAATCAACACAAATAACTACTGGAAGATGTAACTTTGAACTATAAAATAGAAAACAGAACAAAGAATATTTAAAATAATGTAATGATGTAATTCCATTTAATCAGTAATGTAAAGTACCTCCAACAAAAAACGCATCCCTCCATCCACAAAATAATATGGAGAGTTGGTCAGCAAAAATAGCTTCTTCCCCTTCTCCCTTAGCATCTTTAGAAAGTAAAGCATCTGACCCTGAAATATTTATCATTTAATGAAAAAGTTCAAACTCTAAAGGCAAATAAAAAATCCAAGTTTCAACTTAAACACAAAATCCTATTTTGAGGAATATTTTGCTCTTTGGATAAAAATGTTGCCATTTTTAGCACCTCTTGAACATACTAGATAGCAAACTGTACATCAAATTTGTATGGATAATTATAACTTACATTTTTAACCAAATATTTATGGGGGTCAGAAAGAATTCCTCTATGGACCAAGCCACTCCGATGAACATGCTGAATTGCACGGTTTACGTCTTGATAAATATATGTAGGATCAAATTCCAACTTAGCATCAACAAAATATTGCACCATATCTGCAATAAGGCAAGCCTACAAAAGAAAAATAAAAATCTAGTATCAAAGCATATAACAAAAACTAAAAATAGATTCAAGAAATCCATAATTCTAAGAAGGAAAAAAGAATGGACTGCTGACTTCTGGCCACTGGCCTATAAGCACAAAATATATATCGAGGACAACAGCAATAGCAAATAGAAATAAGACTGGATTTCGCATGCAACTATATAGAAACTGAACCCAAAGATAGGGACAGCAATTTGGAAAATAAAGAAAATTGGAGACATAAAAAGATTACACTATTAAGCAAACTCAAATTGACAAAGTTTCACCCTATGTTGCATGGACACGACACAGTGATACAATTTTCACAACAAATGAGGAAACTTTAGATAAATGCTAAATAAAATGATAAGTATAAGACATCAATTCAAATATAAAATATAGTTATATTAAAATTAAAACTAAAATCAAGCATTGTTTAAATAAGAGCATGGGATTTGCTGCCAATTGGAAATTGTTGGGCATCAATTACAAAAAATTTATACATAAAAAAACTAACTGAACCAGCAGCAATGAAAAAATAATGCAAAAGATCTAAATTACAAGGAACAAAAGATGACTACATATTTGGCATACTAAGTAATATTAAGAGAACATTAAGTCTTGGAGAAGTCTGAAAGCCAAAATTTAAAAAGAATAATAATAAAGAATTAGGGTAAGTAGGCTGCAGGTTCTTTTGTAAATTTGATTTTCTTAAAAACAAATAAAATAGATAGTTTGTGTTTTAAGGTGTCCTTTGTGTGTTCCAAAATGTGTTAATGGAGTAACCAAAGTGTGTACAATCAGGCACTCTTCCAAAAAAAAATAATAATAATAATAATAATAGAAAGTCTGTTTTTTAAGTTGTCCTTTGTGTGTGCCAAAATGTGCCCTTGGCGTAACTCAAGCATGTGCAATCAGACACTTCCAAAATTCACTTTTTTTTTTAAAGTCCAAAATTCACTCTTAGTTTATAATAGCCTTCACTTAATATCTAGTTGGAATCAACTGTCAATCATATCCCATTAGGAAAGGAATAAGGTCCACTAGTTGCCATGTATCCCAGTAAAAGGACTTCAAGACTTGTTTAAAAAGGTATACTATCCTAGATTCTCATTTCTGTCAAGAATGCCAAGAGTCATGGCGCACTATAAAACATCACACGTTCCCCTTGAAGTTCTCGGACTCTTGATTCATGCATCATTCAATTCCACTTATTAAGATAAACAATTGTATGCAGTACATTGATTGTGGAGGATCTAGACATGGAAAGTATTAGAAGAGATGAAGCATATAATTGTTTTTAGTGAATGCTACTAAGTTTCAAAAGTTGGTTTTAAGTGTCTGAAGCTTTACCTTTTTCACTTAGTATCATAGCTACTTCTGAAACTTTTCTTACACGGAAAGATTTTATAAGGCTCAACCAAAACCAAACATCAAAAACAGCCACGGAAAATCTCTCAGCTTTTTATTTTTAGCCTTCCCAATTTTCACAAAACTGCAGTTGTTTTGCAACTATGGTAAATGCTCTCAGCTATACATTTAAATATTGACCAATACAATAAAATGAAACAATGCCATTTTATCCAAATATGTAATTGCTTTTTAGACAGGTAAAATGCAATTAAAATGCCAAAGAAGGATGACTTTTCCAGTTGACCAGTAACTGTAGAATAGAGTAATCAAAAGAAAAGATTAAAGGAATTAAGTTTCTGCATCTAATAAAATTATTGAAAAGGTATCTGTCAAAATAATATACTATAAATTCTAACTCTCAAGCATGAATCTTCATTGAGGCTCTAAATTATGAAATTTTGCACCTGTTGCTTTAACTTAAAAAATATTCAAAGACATTTTCAAATGATGCTATGTGTTCATAAGTCATGCTCCAGCAATTGTAGCTGAATTCACCAAACATATAGAATGTTAAAAGCCTATCAATCTATCATTACTTTTATGAGTATGTATTCTTCAAGATTTCTTAAGGTTTGGCAGGAAAAGGGAAGAAATAATACAAATAGAGCTGAGGTAGTTTGATGTCTGCATACTAACAAATGTTACTGTACATATATTTATAACAACACATTGAGAACTATATTCATTGTTATGTACGAAGTAAGACCAGCATGTGCATATAATGGCATGACTAAGTCATCCACTAAGAGCCATATGACAACCATTATTTGTGTATACTTTCATCACTTACATTCTCATTATTTGAATCTAATTCTCCTTTTTTATCTTAGTTTAACTGCTTATTTTTAGTCATTTTATCATATTTGATGCATTGGTGTAGTTTAGTGTTTTATTGTACGTGTTGCAGACTTCAGGTCATTTTGGGCATCAAGAGTCAAATTTGGCCAAGGACTATAGAATGGCAGGGATGGACTGCCGAGAGCCTGCACACACACACACACCCCTGAGGGTTTGACTCCTTTTTTGGATAAAATATATTATAATTTAAGTGGTCCACTTGCCACCTATCAATATACCGAACAGAGTACATGTCAACTCAATACCAGAGTTAGATATCCTTGTATCATTGCTAACATAACACAAATACATAATACTCAATTATAAAACTAACCTCGCTAAAACAAAAGAAATCCATCAAACCAACAAGTCCACGAGCTTGAGCACGGCCAATATGACGTGTGCCATAAATCTCTTCTATTTCGTTCTTGCTAAGCTACATAGACATGAGAGAATGTTATCAACAAGTATTTCCCCGTTCCAATTAGTATTTGAGTGAATCAATTAATAAGGTAAGCACAAAACTTGATGTGGTTATAGATGAAAAAGATCATGCATACAACATTATAGCATATGTGTGTAGGGCACTTGAAATCGATAACAAAGAAGCATTTAGGGTATCACTGTCCGATGATATAAACGATGAGTAATGCAGAGAAGAACTTGTTGGATTTTATGAGTGAATGAAATTTGTATTGACTGAGATGGCAATCTTACTGAAAGTAGAGATGAAACTTCACTTACTAGATTCAGGTCTGGACCCCTGTCATCCCTCCGGATGATCCATAACTAATAAAGAGAATATTCAAGTGCGAAAGATGCTAAGGAGGGATAACACATCTACTGCTAGTCACTTTTCTTAGTGGAAGACAGATAAGTAGAAGAGCAATCCTACTCAAGACACCATCAATGGGTGAACTATGCACTCTTCCTTTTACACATAAATAGAAGAGCAATCCTACTAAGGAGGTGGTTGGAGCTTCGCTGGAGGAGGCACTAAGGATAATGCTAAAGATGTTACCGAAAAAAATTGCTGAATCAGTTTCATCACCTAATACTACTTCCAGCCAAAAGCTGAACTGGAAAGCTCAAATTTGATGATAGCATGTAAGCTACTCAAGAAAAAGAATAGTTGAAGGGGATAGGGTTTGCTTACAAGATACTCCCCCTCATATGCAAGCATGAACTTTGGCAAGTGGGGCAAGGATAAAAAGAAAATCAAGAAAAAAAAAATTAATGAACTTTCATGAAATCTTGAAGGAAGTAAAAGAAAAGATTGTTGGAAAATCAAGAAAAGTCATTGGTCGAGTATGCAACCTAAGGCCACCCCCGGAATCGCAAAAGCTTCAAAAGACTCTCAAAACAAAAACAAAAATCAAGAGGCTCCATTATTATAATTCATATGTTGATAAGTGGGATTACATGGTTTCAGGCCCATCCCAGACTAAACCAAAAATGCCTACAAAAGTCTATGCTACATGGGCACTTCACTTCACCTCGCCACATAGTCGTGGTATCACAAGGGTAAAGGTGCAACTTCTGATTATTCCAAAATTAATAGTGGTCCAAAAAGTTGACACTAAATGTATGTCCATACCCTAAACCAACAATCCAACACAAAAATCAAGGTTCGTAGAAACTCATCGCGTGAACTAATCCAGCTTGGCAGCTTGCCACAAATATGGCAGCAACACCTCTGTCATTGTAATGAGACCCTAAGCGGATCTAATTTTTGGTAGGTGTAGCTCACCAATTACACATTTTTAAAAGTTTAATCTAGGAAGAGTTTGGAATTAAAAAAAAAATTGATAAGAAATGAGAATAAATAATGGAAATGGAAATGAGATTTTCATTCTTTATGTTTTAATTAAAACTTTTTGGTCATGAGAACGGTTTTGGAATGGGAATTTGCTATTGATTCTCATTTCAAAAGTTTTAGTCTGGACGCTACCTTACATGATTTTGTCTCCTATAGTCATATGTGCAAAATATTTCACAATGACCATCCATTATTGTCTTCTTCTTTTTTTTCTTTTTTTCCTTAGTTAATTACTTTATGAGACACCAAGCTAGATGTGAGGGCAAGAAACAAGCAAAACTACTCTAACACTATTCTAGGATGTATTTGACGACACGTAGAACATATAGACCAAAATAACTAAGTATGAATTACCTTGCGACGACCAAAGTAGCATCCATCTAGTTCAATTGACCCAAAGAAATCCAACTTCAAAAGGCATCCTTTTAGCTTATCATAGTACAATCCTCTAATGGGAAAAGTTGGATCGTACTTAAATGTCATGCAAACCTCAGGATATCGAAACTGAAAACCAAAACAAATAAGGCAATAAGTTAGTAAATATAACAAAGAATTTTTGGTGGCAGCACACTACAAGACAATACTAACCTCATTCACCATATGCTCCTTTGCTTGATCATATATCAAACTTTGTAAGTTTGCTGAGTAATGCGCCAATGTGTAGTCATAGTCAAACCCATAAACTTGTATAGTATCCAATCTTACATTCCTATTAACGTATATTCCTGATCCCAACATATAGCTACAATCAATAAGACCGATTGTAAAAGCATAGCATAGATTAAAAACCAAGCATTTACCAAACCTTCAGGATTCATCTTTGGCATTCCTATCAGCGCCTCCGGGATCTTAAGAAAACTCTGCTTAGCCGATTCAAACTTGCGCCGAATCCTTGAAAGTTCATCATCAGGCATTGCCTGAGCCAGTCTACTTAACTCCTCGAGCCTTGATGAAGTTTGACCAGATAATGCAATTCCACAGTAACCTCGATCTCCCCCTCCATACCCTAATTTTAAAGTAAAAGTCTCAACTAGTGAACAATAGTTCTATCAATACATTCCAATTAAGCCTCTCAACTGTCACACAAACATTGTTATGCATGCATTTCTACAGATACACACACTAAAGTGATCAATGACTCCAGTAGTAATCTTTTCAGAGACAACGAATAGTTTGTTATAATGTATGCATTGATTAGAAATTTAAACATGAACACTCAGATTTTACAAAAATCGAAGCATTTCCACGAGAGAATGGAGAATAGCCAAACCTTCCTCCAGTCCAAAAGATAGAAAGCTCAATTTCTGTAATTAAGAGCAACAGAGAAGCAAGTAAGCGCTCAAGCAAATAGATAGTGAGACACAGACACAGGTAGAGTTTATAGAGAGAGAGAGAGGTACGTTTTGGTGGAAGCGGGGAGGGAGAAGCCTGCGAAGGGAGGTGGTGGCCATGAGAGCAAAAGAGGAAGTCAGCTCTGCATTTCGAAAGTCAGTGCTTTGGTTTTGTTTCAGGTTACGCTCGAGGCGAGTGTAGAGCTAGCTAGGTTTAAGCATTAGAGAAGGAGGGATCACGTGGTGTCGTGGGAAGTAAAACAATGGGGTTCACAAAAACAAATCCGCAGTTTTGTCTACAAATACATCAAATTTTGGTTTGAAGGCAATAAAGCGAAAAAATACAACACAACCTAACAAATGCCAATCTAACAAAAAAGGTAAGCACCCATTAATGGGGCACTTGTAATCAGATCAGGGGCACAAGACAAGTCTGTTTTCCTCCGATCTGCCCAACTAATGTCAAACAAGTCGGACTTTCATCACCATCAATTGAATCAGACCAACAACTACACGTCTATCTCAGAACCTGATTCTACCTCGAGAGTCACGAACCTCTCCATCAACCCTAGCCCTTATGGGCCTGGACCTCCAAACCCACATCCGGCCCAATCCTTGGCCCAACCCGGTCGACCATCCTCCCCAGACGTTATACCCATCTTCCTCTTGAACATCGCCTACGCCCTCTGACTTGTCTCTTGAACATCAAGAAGAGCTAGAGCAACCGTCGCAGGTTCTACTGCCTCATTCGAAATCCACGGTTGACCCAAACCTGAACGGATCCATCTAACCCCAATGTTAAATCGTTTTTCTTTTGGCGCTACCAAGAACGCCCTATACACCCTCTCCGGACCGCGCCCCACCGAACTCTTGAGAGAAGCACAGTCCTTTTCAATGTGGCCCAACCTCCCACAAAAGTAGCAAAAGGTCGGGATTCACTTGTATTGGAAGTATTTGACATGACTTCCCGCACTTGTCGTCTCCCTCTTGGCCTTTCTTCACAACGACTTCCAAGTGTCCAAGTGTACCCTAAAATGAGGATAGGACCCCCAACCTCCTCATAAGTTCAAAGGATATGCCTTAACCACACGTCCAACATGTGGAGATCCACCTCATACAGGTTGACCCCCACCCGGATTTGCTCCAAAATGAGGGTTTTCCCATTGTACAACCACTACCCTTGGTCCACAACCCTAGTTGTGTCGTATGCATCGTAAAAAAAGAAAACGAATCGGGTACACCTGTCCGGGCTCAAAGTGGAGTCAAAAAGCTCATTCGTCGTGACCCTCTTTCGAGGACGCCACAACCAGGTTGTGATATGTTGCATGCTAACCACATTCACCGGTGAGTCCGTCAAAAAATGCCCCACGAAGCTGTAAACCACCGAACGCTCCTCAGCAATCGCTGACTCTCCTATGATCTGGACGACATCTTCATCGTCGGCCACTATCAGTGCCTCCATTTTCTTCGCCACCTCATGCACCACCGGCCCTAGATGGGCTGCACCACCCCTTGACGATCCCCCACCCCCCTCCTCCATCACTGTCTTCCCATTTATGGCCAACATTTGACCTTTACCATACTCTTTGTCCATGCATGAAAAGCTAACCTTGCAACCAGAAGCAACTAAAAAGCTTTGAGAAAATCTCCCTCCCCAATCGATGACGCAAATGTGTTTTGCCGAGACCCTCTTTCTATCCCTTAAAAACCGCGCCACCCATACAAGCAGTA
>JAYMTA010001075.1:0-21956 GCA_036897625.1 Pelargonium cotyledonis
GGTTCAGGGAGTCTCTTCTTGTTCGAGACGGTCGCCGGGTAGGAACAAAGCTTGTTTTCGGAAGTTGCATTGGAAAGTCAACGCTTGCCTTTTCGGGTCTCTTGTTAGGACCCGGAACGTACTGGATGGGTTTGCATGTGTGGAGTTTCTTTTGTACGTTTA
Source organism: Pelargonium cotyledonis (assembly GCA_036897625.1). Taxonomy (NCBI): domain Eukaryota; kingdom Viridiplantae; phylum Streptophyta; class Magnoliopsida; order Geraniales; family Geraniaceae; genus Pelargonium; species Pelargonium cotyledonis. The sequence continues at coordinate 163 of JAYMTA010001075.1, forward strand.
CGTTTATGGTTTTAGTTTGTTTGTTTGTTTCTTTTGTTGGGTAGTGTTTTCTGCTTTATGTTAGGAAAGAATCAGCGATTGCGGTTGTTTGTGATTTATAGACTCCGTTATCCTTGTCTGATGTGGGTATGGGTCCAGGATTTACCTTGACTATTCGTATTATGAATCAATAAAATAACAGGATTGCTTTTTCAAAATGAGACTAATTGGTCATTTAATCAATTCGTTTAAATGACCAATTTGATTCAATAAAACAATCAAATTGTTTAAGCTAGATTTAAGCAATAATATAGAATAAAATTGAACATTGAGCTCTCATTTCTCCTATGTCGTAAAGCGTTTTTCATACTTGTTGCATCCGAATCTAGTTTCACCTCCCTTTCCTAAGCTAAAACATCTTGAACGCCTAATACTTCAACCTCCTGATATGGAAAAACTCCTAAATTACACTCGATTCCCCTGTTTGCACAACTTCCTCTTGACTAAACGACCATCTATCATAATCCCAATTAACTCAACTGATTGAATGTCGCTCTATCACAATTGATCTTGAGCCGCTTTCTTAAGTGCTCTCCAAACCGCCTCCATTGTTTTTCCCTCAAGGGGCGACGGCATGCACTTGTATGGGCCTACATGTGAACTATCAACCAAATCTCTACACCACTTTTTCTTATGACGTCTTAATATTCTTAATATCGTCGAATACTTTTTCCTTCTCTTCATACTCAAACACACTATTGCAATAATGAGAATTAATAAGACAGTTCGAGTTTGAAGTCAGGATTCAATCGAGTTTTCTTATTCAAGTTGAAAATGTCCACCCGAAACAAATATAGATCTACTTAACTACGATCCTTTGGTCAAATTGAGTTTGTGTGCAACATGTGTTGGTTCATTTGGGTTAACCCCATCGTGCCCCGTGGTTAATCAAGGAACACTCAATCTAAGGTCATGTCCATTTTATCTAACCTATATTTGAGAAAATTTCTAGTTGGATTTCAAGTGTTTGCAATATTGGATCCAAATTGCCGGCTATATATGCAAACAAATAGTTGTTATTCGTACTCACACACTCGAAGTCTAATTCATATCTTTTAGGTAAAAAAAAATCACATGAATTCATACATTCTTCACAAAAAGCTCCAAAGCCGCATTCTTTTCAGAGGTTAAGTTAGGCTTTGTGAACCTGAACCCCGAATCGACAACTCTATCTTTTGCTCTCATTCGCACACTTAAAAAACTACCGTCTCTAAAACGACAGCGTATTGCGCCATTACCTGTTAAGTGTTGACCTCGCCGGGAAGGACACTGTAGAGGAAACCAAAATTGAAATCGCATCAAAGAGGAAAGGAACAATACAGTCCGTTTCTTCTTCCCCAACAAGATCAGACGAAGCTCAAGCTCAGCCACGGCCATATAGCCAATTCTCCGAGGTCGCCAACAATGGCGGCGATCCAGGCCAGAGGTAGCAGCCCCGCGCCGAGCTCGACGAAGGTGAACAAAAGCATTTGGTTCTATTCGATTCTACTCACTCTTCAGTACGGAGCTCAGCCTCTCATCTCCAAACGCTTCATCAGGTACGCTTAATCTCCTAAGAAAAATTTGCTAATTAGTTTTTTTGATTTTTTGAAATGTTGAGGAGGATGTTTGATACATGACGATTTCGAACCAGAAGATTCTGGAGGAATCGAATGATGATGTTTTGATAGCTGTTTGTTTGTAAGAAGATTGTGAATTTTGATAGAAGCAGCCTAATTTTAGTGTTACTTGCTTAAAATTAGTGTTTCGTATGTAATAACGGAGCATTGTATTGAGTAGCACGTTTGATAGATTATGATTTTGAACCACAAGATTCTGGAAGAATCAGATGATGATCTTTGGATTGCCATTTGGTTGTATGATGATCCTACAATTTGGTAGAACGAGCCTAATTTTATAGTTGGTGGCTTCAAATTAGTGTTTGTGTCTACAAATAACAACCACATAATGTGATGATGGAGAATTGTATTTGCTTCAAATCATGAAATTATGCTCACTAGAAGTATACTAGACATGCGTGAACAAACAGTGATGATAATTTTTGAACATTGGATTTTATTTATTAAACTTTTAGATTATGAAATGCGTGTAGATCACTTTTTATAGATGATGGAGAATAAGATAACAATGTTTTGATTGTCGTTTGTTCATAAGAGTATCGTGAATTTTGATAGAACTAACATAATTCTAGTGTCAGTTGCTTAAAATTAGTGTTTCATTGTAATAACTATTCAATGTGCATCTCTGTACTCTGAAGTTTACTGTGTTGGATCTACCGTATTCATGTTGACCACCAACGCATACTTGTATGTTTGTCCATTAATTGCTGTTGAAGGAAACCATTAACATTATTCATATTCTGCTAATGAGCTTTAACTGTTTTGTTACTGTGTAATTATTACCTATGCACGTGTTGACAGCATCTTAGAAACTGATTAAATTATCTTATTATCACAAGCAAAAACCAATTTATTTGATAGTATTTTATTCTCAGAACCATGAAATATCTGGTTTATTCTTCAAACCATATTACTCTTTAAAATGTTTAAACTGTTTATTGTTTTATGATCAATCAATGCAAGTTAATAACTCAATATGATTTTTCCAACAGGCGAGAAGTTATTGTGACTTCATCTGTTTTGACGTGTGAAGTAGCAAAGGTAAATTAATGGATATGATGTGATTTTCATTCCTCCTCTTTGTTCCAACCACTTAAAATCATAAGAACTCCTGTTTTTGTTTTTCTTCTTGTTCATAAATAATTAAGGACATATGCACTATTTTATATGTTTTTTCAGGTTGTATGTGCTCTGTTCCTCATGGCAAGAGACGGAAATTTAAAGAAAGTATACAAAGAGTGGACTTTGGTTGGTTCATTAACTGCCTCCGGACTTCCTGCTGCAATTTATGCACTGCAAAATAGTTTACTTCAGATATCGTACAAGAATCTTGATTCCCTCACATTCTCGATGTTGAACCAGACAAAAATATTTTTCACTGCTTTTTTTGCATATATTATTCTAAGGTATGTTTTTGAAAGTGATCTTTGCCAAACGTTCATAGTGCATCTCCTTAAAATTATACATGAGCTTCCTGACTGAGATACTTGAAACTGAATATTGTAGCTTCCAGCTGTACTGGCTTATGTAGAAGCTGGAAACTCAGTTAATTTTTTTGTCAACCCCCTTTGGTGTAATTTTTGGTTTAATGTGTAGGCAGAAGCAATCAATTCAACAAATTGGGGCCCTATTCTTGTTGATCATGGCAGCTGTTCTTTTAAGCATTGGTGAAGGGTCTAATAAACTCTCAAGTGGCACTAACCCTGAGCAAGTTCTATTTTACGGGATTGTTCCTGTCTTGGTTGCATCTGTACTCTCAGGTCTGGCTTCCGCTCTGTGTCAATGGGCATCTCAGGTGAGCAATATTCCCATTCACTGTATGTTTATGTAAACTTGTAAATGTTTGTTTTATGTTCACCACCATTTCTTTTTATTACAGGTAAAGAAACACTCGTCGTACTTGATGACTATAGAAATGTCCATTGTTGGAAGCCTATGCTTGTTGGCTAGTATCTCCAAGTCTCCCGATGGAGAGGCTATCAGAAAACATGGATTCTTTTATGGTTGGACTCCACTAACTATGGTAGGGTTGTTATATCTTCCTGACATTTTTCTCTAAAAAAAAAAAAATATTCCACTTGATTTGACCTCAACTGGGTTCTCCAAACCTTTTTATCACTTGAAGTAGTACTCACGACATGACAGAGTGAGAAACACCCACACCCATCAAATAGGTGTGGAGGCCCGAGAAAATTGTGGTTATGTTTACATGAAAATTGTATTACTTTCGTCGTATTCTGGCCGGTTAAACTCATCTGGTTGTTTCCTCATCATTGGGGGTATTCATCACAGTAGCCAACCTTGGTCACAGAGTCTTGCTTTCCTCACTGGGTGTTGCACTTATTTACTCTCATGTTTATTTTCTTCATGAACTGGACTGCATTTATTGTGAACGCCAACTACACATAAATATTATAGCATTCTGAGAAGTTCGGTAGATACTTCTCGAGTTTTTTCATCCATCGCATTCCACTTTCTTAAAGAAAACAGAATAAGAAAGACTTATCCTGCTTATTCTGTATACAAGTCGGGCCTTTTGTCGAGCTGCTCGAGCTCGAGCCTAACTCTTTGAGACTCAATAAGCTCATGAGCTTGTTCGTTTTATTATTTTCCAATTAATAAGTATTATATTAAATATAATTTAAAATATGTATTTTTACCTATACATGGTTCTCTCTTGAAATTCTAAATCAAACTTATAGGCTTGTTCAAGCCGTGATCAAGCCCAAATTTATAGGCCCGTTCGAGCTTGAGCCAAGTAAAAAAGTGTCGAGCCAAGCCCTGAAATTTTGGGCTTCATCTGACTTGATTACGCCCCTAGTTCATGCTCTTGTTGGCTCCAAGGAACAGTAGATTGTAGATGACATCTTTTCATCCTATAGAACCATTCACATTCTGCATGCGCCGGTGGTCTTTTATTAAGTTTGAAGATAATTATTGTATTTTGTTATTTCAGATCCCAGTTATAGCTAATGCTCTTGGTGGAATTCTCGTCGGCTTGATTACAAGCCATGCTGGTGGTGTTAGAAAGGCAAGTTAAATAATCCAGATCTAATTATTTATTTACGTTTAAGATTAAAAACTATTTCTGTGAATTGTGATCAGATGGCTTCATAAACCATCACAATTTGATTGGTTGACGAAATTCTGAAAGAGTAACAGATTTATACATCATTTATGCTCATTACTATCTGTTGAGCTGGCAATTCGTTTGTGCTTGCCGTGTTCAAGTCTTGTTAAAGGTTGACCATGTGTTGTACACATGAACACGACATATTTAATAACCGTGATCAAATTTCAAACATGAACATGACACGTTTATGAACACGATACATTAAACTAAATGGGTCGGGTTGACACGATCTATCATGTTTTGCACGACATGACCAACAGTTGGGTACAAAACTCCCTGAAACTATTAAACATAATATTTTTAAACCTATTTAACATGATTATGCTAACTAGCATCATGTGTATGTTTTCGAAGCTCAACACGAACATGTCACGTTATCAAATGTGTTGGGTACTATAACACGAACACGGAACAGTTACAAAATTAGTGTCTACTACACACTTATTTCATGTCTTGTTACCTGAATCGCCAGCTCTAATTATCGACCTCTAATTTGTATTACAACTTTTACATAAACGTGTGCAGGGCTTTGTCATTGTTTCCGCACTTCTTGTGACCGCCTTGTTGCAGTTCATCTTTGAAGGGGTACCGCCATCTTTGTATTGCGCTGTGGCACTTCCACTCGTGATCACTAGCGTTTCGATATACCAGAAATACCCGCACAGAGTCAAGAAGAAGAACACGTAAGCCGTTGCCTACACAACATGGGGTTAGTGCATTCTATACAGTTTTCCATTTAGGAAACTTGAATAGTAGAGTGGCTAGTTAGAAGCATTTTAAAGAAACTGTGTTGATATCTCATCTACTAGTTAATGGAATGAGGAGGCTTTGCTTTTATGCAACTAATCTGCAAGAGAAATGAGTATCGTTTTGTGTATGACTTCTTTTGAGAGTGATACACTCGTGTACTCTGTGGAGGTAGGAATTCGGGTTTTGGGTTGAATATGCTTAATTTGAACCCGACCTAAAAGGGATTTGGGTTTTACATATGTTACCAGAAACCCACACCCTCTTTTGAGTTGGGTCTATGTTAGCCTGTTAGGTCTTTTTAAACCCGAACTCAAAAACCCGAATTAGCTGCTAAAATTGTGGTAAACACGTGAACTGTGATGTGTTTTGGTAGTTTCAATCAATTTTTCAAAACTTTTGGATTGGCCGCCAGCAAGAATGCAAGATATTATGTGTGAAAATGCTAGTTGTCTTCAATTTTGTGCAAATGCAAGAATACAAGGTGATGTCACAGTTTACGTGAAAATTGAAAATTTTCTGTGTGTTGAATTAAATGTAAACGAAAAATGCATTAAAAAAAATTGTAGACGTAGCATAACATATCTAAATTATACCTCCATCTTTTAGTGATGTTCTAACGCAGAGAGTTTTATTAGATATATTGTACATTAGGCAAACTATGAATCAAACTAAAAACCAATCACATTTGAAGAGTTTTTCCTATAAATACCCTAGATGATCAAGGGCGAGGTACGTGGACACTCATAAATCACGTTACTAAGTCTGATTCACTCTTTTATTCTCACGTGGAAAACAATTTGTAACATGACGCTTTGATTTTCATTTATCGAGCAAATGACATCAATAGTAAGCGAACAACTCAACAATCTGTTTTCCACTACCGAAGAGAAAAGTAGAGCATTTTAATCTAACTCACGGATTGTTGCGTCACTTGCACAAATTTGGTACTAATGGTTTATAATGATAATAATAATAATAGTGGACCAGCTCAAATGGGCCTAGACTACAATTACGCCGGCCCAAATAAAATTGAGCCGATGAGTCCAGCCCACTAACATTAGGGAAGAGCACGAAGATAGTGCCTGTAACAGTCTCAGTGACGGAGCCACACCTTAAGCCCCAAACCACAGCAGCGACAACCAGAGATCCCCAAAAAATGACGAGCAGGTTCTGGCGAGTCGTGAACTTCGCGAACCTTCCGATCAGGCTTCTCGCGCCCAAGACCTACAACAACATCACCGAGATCGAACTCAAGACCCTCCCTTCCGCTTCCAAGATCGACATCAAGCGCGTCCTCGAGTCCGTCTACGGATTCGAGGTCGAGAAAGTCAACACCCTAAATCGCGCCGGCAAGGTCAGGAAGGCTCGAGGCTATATTTTGAAGAAACCAGACTACAAGAAGGCTTACGTCACTCTCCGGAAACCGCTCTCCATCTCGCCGGACCTGTTCCCGCTCCGGGAGGTGGCGGAGGAGAGGAGGCGGATCCACAAGGTCTCGGAGGCCAAGACTAGTATTGTCGGCGAAGTTCAGGCGAAGAAGCACTGGCTTCAGGAGAAGGTGGCCGAGCGGGCCAAGCCGGAGGAGAGATATCGCAGCCGCCGTGAGGGCTTTGTGAAGGATAGGCGGCCTCCGGCGCCGGTGAGGGAAGGACCTCCGGCGAAGTTTCCGTGGAGCAGCATGAGGTCTGCTCGTGCTAGGTAGATTTTAGTTTCTGGTTTTGAGATATGCTGCTTGCATTGATGAATTATAGTGTTTGCAGTACTGTGGCCTTATATTTCTCGAGCTTTGTTTGCTAAATTTATAGTTTATGGCTGTTTTTGGTGCTTTTTTTTTGTAACCTACTGGCTATAAAATAAAATGACTTCAAATTCTGCTAGATGAAATGATATTTGGATTGGAATGGGTCATTGTTGCTTGATCGAGATTAGAGTCTGTTTGAGCTAATGTTTTTAATTGTGTGATACGAACAATGCTAACGACCATCATGTATGATACGAACAATGCTAACAACCATGAAATTGACGGTTCTGCATTGAAGAGCTTGAGTTTACTTCAATTTTTACATGAATTTATGGGTGTGTGTTGCTTTCATAACATGATTTATGATTGTAGTTTCGATTTGTTTTGAGAAATGATGAACAGTACTGTAAACTACTGAGGCTCTAGATTTCTTGAGCTTGTTTGCTAAATTTATGGTTTATGGCTGTTTTTGGTGTGTAGTTTAGTGGCTTAAAAATAAGATGACATCAAGTTCAGCTTGATGAGATGATTTTTGGATTGGATTTGATGGATGTACATTCAAGAGCTTGAGTTTACTTCGAATTTTACATGAGTATTTTGTTTGCTTTGCTTTCATAACACGATTCTAGTTTCGGTTTTAAAGAAATGTTGCTTGCAGTTATGAATTATAGTTTTTACAGTACTGAGGCTTTACATTTCTCGAGTTTGGGTTGCTAAATTTATACTTCATTGCTGTTTTAGGTTCTTAGTTTAGTAAATTACTGATTATAAAACAAAATGATTTCAAATTCTGGTAGATGAAATGATTTTGGATTGGAGTTGATGGTTCTGCATTGAAGAGCTTGAGTTTGATATGTACATGAATTTTGGGTGTGCATCACTTTCATAACATCAATGTGACTAGACTAGAATATTTTATTGAAGGTTTGTGCTACTTCCCACTTGTAATTAAACCTGGGTTTGCATTGCTTTGACAAAATAAATGTGATTAGACTAGAAATGGTGTAGTATTGTGCTATGTTCCACTACTAATTGTTTCTTGTAGATTTGTGCTACCTTCCACATGTAATAAAACCCGGATTTGCATTGCTTTCACAACATAATGCGACTAGATTAGAGTTGTTTCTGGTAGGTTTGTGCTACCTCTCTCCTGTAAGAAAACCCAAAATTGCATTGTTTTCATAACATGGATGTGATTAGACAAGAGTCTCTTGTAGGTTTATTCTATTGTCCACTAGTAAGAAAACCCGGATTTGTGTTGTGTTTTCTCAAGAGAAAGACAATCTAAAAACCGTGATGCACTTACTCAGACATCCATATATGCTTAGATCAATGTAGATATGGACATATGGTTAGTTGCGTAACAAACTATGAAAATTTGAGGGGAGATACTGATGATACTGCCCAATACTTTTGATTGGATTAGCATTTGCATTATCAGGTGTTAATAGAAAAACTTTAGGAAACCGAAAGCCTTAGGCTGAGGTTGACTTTGCATCCGATTGACTTGGATCTCTGGTGGCCATCCACGTTTTCAAACCGGAAAGGGTAAAGCTCCGACCCGATGCATTTCTTTTATTGGTAATTATCTTCTCATAACCATCTCTGTCTCGATGTACTCAAATTATGCTTTCATTGTCTTGATTTCATCTGTTGTAGATATACTTGGCAATACGAGCAACAAGCCTAATGTAGGCCGGACAAAATATCTCACGCATTCTTATTTTGCAGCTTTTCATCCGCCCAAACTTGTCCCAGTAAGTGACGAGACATGTTAGGCCTGATGAAAAGTAACTGATATGAACACGTGTGTTTTCCAATCCATCTCGTTTAGTCCCCCGACCCGTATTGCCAAGTATAGTTGTAGACAACTGGCCTGCCTCCTGTTGTAGCTTATTTTTTTACCATGGACCTATGTCTTTGAGTCTCAAATGAGAGCCATCGAGAATGGGCGCCCAGAAACTCGATCCGAAGATGAAATTTGAGACGACCGTGTTTGAATTAGACCGTTTATGAGTTATGACCCTGAGAATGACTTTGTAATCATTCTTGATAGCTTTGTAATATTCGTATTTTCTGCTCATACTCTTAGGACAAGAATTGCATTACCGGCTGCATGAACTGTGGTTGCATCTGGAAAAGTTTGTTGCTCTCGGAAGTAATATGCATTTGAAATCAAAGTTCCTGCGAAAAATAAGGGCAAAAAGATTATGAAAAGTTGTTTCTGAAGTCAGAATCAACTTGAGCTTACTTTTTAGCTTCTTTAAGCCAACTTATGCCAAACTCTTTGCCATACAACCAAGTTTCTTAAAGTTTCTTAAAGTTTTACTTCTACGGTTTTTTCTTCTCAAATAAAAAAGTAAAATGAAATAAAATTAAGGTTCATCGAGGCATGTCGGGCCAAGCGTTTTGGATTCTTTTTCGCGTTTGAGCTTCATGTCGACGGTAGAGTACTACCCCCATCTTGTGTGGATTTATCGGTGCAAAGAAAAAAAAAAGTGAAATTGGATTTGTAGTTGTAGATGATTATCGATAGATTTTCATGTATTTATTGGTGCCAAAATTACTTATAATTAGACACATTGAATTTACATACATTTATTATTGAATTTGCGAACACTTATCAATTATGCGTAAAAAACGTTTAAGTAATTAAGTTTAAAGTTACACAACCCGATCTAACTTGTTAAGTAATTATTTTTATGGTTTTTTATACAATATGTTTAAAGTCTTACATTTTTATTATTAAATAAGTGTGCCCATAAACAAATTACATGACTTGTATAATAGTTTGATATGAACATGACTTGATTATTAAACAAATCGAACTAGTTAGACACAAATATAATTACATTCGTACTTAAAAGTTAATTTTGTGTTGCCGGTCGGGTCGCGATCTTGTACGGGTTAGTAAACCCGTCCTCATTTGTGTGACGGATCATAACCCAATCTGCTTGACGCTCGTGCCTTTACTAACAAAACAAAAATTCAATAATGAGAAGAAAAAGATAAGTAGGGGTAAAATAGGGAAATAGCAAGTTCAAAGATTTTGACCAACAAGCCGTTCTTCGTCGTGGTTGGCGGTTTCTTCTCGCACTATATAAATAGATTGAAACTCAAAGAATTGCTCCTTTTTCCTCTTTCGTCTCTCTCTCTCTCTTTCTCATTTCAGAGAGATTCAGATCTCAAAATCTCTCTTCTCCGATTCTCCATTTCGATTTCCATTTCGGTTTCTGTGCACAAAATAAGCATTTCATTCACCAGTCCTTTCTACATTTGCCAAAAATGGCGACTGTGTCTCCTTTAGCCAAATACAAGCTCGTGTTCTTGGGCGATCAATCCGTCGGAAAAACCAGCATCATCACTCGCTTCATGTACGATAAATTTGACACCACTTACCAGGTGCTTTTGATTTCCTTCATTATGTTCTTCATTTCGTCTCTCGATCGGTTTGATGCGAAAATTTTGTTCGATTTTTGGTTTGATGCGATTTATTGATCGATTGAATGATTCGGATTCTTTGTGCAACACGATCCTGAGTTTGTGGCTCTTATTCGTTAAGTTTATCGTGTATTTGTGATGATTTCTGGATTCTTAGCGATGATCATGCATTTCAGCATTTGCGTTGTGTTGATTCATGCTATGTGGTTTTGATCCTTGATTTCGAAGATTTATGTGTGTTTATTGTTGCTATATTTAGGTATTTGTGTTTGTATTATGTAACTGTTGCATCTGGTTCATAGCTGATAGTGTTTCACAGAATCACAGCAAATGTTTGTGAATCACTTCTGGTGTGACCGTTTGAAATAGAATTTTCATGTGTTCTGTTGATTCATACTATGTAGTTAGTTATGATCCTTGATTTCAAAGATTTATGTGTACGTATTGTTTCTATATTTAGGTATTTGTGTATGTATTAGCTTAGCTGTTGTTATAGCTGGCAGTGTTTCACAGAATCACAGCAAATGTTTGTGAATCACTTCTGGTGTGGCCGGTTGAAATATAATTTATATGTGTTGTCTTGATTCATGCTATGTAGTTAATTATGATCCTTGATTTTGAATATATATGTATGTGTATTTTTGCTATATTTAGTTATTTGTGTATGTATTAGCCTATTAGGTAGATGTTGTTGATTCTGGAAAAGCTGGTAGTGATTTACGCAAATGTTTGTGAATCACTTCTGCTGTGAACGGTTGAAATAGAAAATTGGTGTGGTATAGAGAGGATTCATCTCTGATCATGATGTTTGGTGCAGTTTTATTTTTGGTTTTGATACTGTCCTTGCATCCTGACACGAACTGAACTGACCTTTATTTGTTTTATTTTTATTTGCTACATTGCTAAATTCAATGAAGTAGCTTAATTTATATGCGCTCCAGATTGTTGAACCATCAAGTTTTTAATTAATACATAAGAAACACGTGTAAGATACTAAGATATGCTAATTAACAGGTTTTGTTTATTGTTGCAGGCTACCATTGGAATTGATTTTTTGTCAAAAACAATGTACCTTGAAGATCGAACTGTTCGTTTACAGCTTTGGTAGGATCTTCTTCTTCTTTGCCATGCAAATTATGTTAATCTGTATGCTACCATATGTAAATTAATGTGGAGATTTTGCTCCCAACACATGCTATTAATGCCTATTTCCTGGAGGGAATGCTAGGATAGTGGTGGTGGAATATAGCAACGGCATTGAATTGCTAATTAAGTAGTGTCCTGATTAAGTAGTTGCCCCCTTATAAGCCTGAAATTGATTATCATTATAGTACTAGTTGAAGGATATTTCCATATATCTGATGTATTTTCCTTGGTAGACAACAAGACCTCTGCTTTACATATAATGTTAACTTCAGATCGCCCAACTTTTTATAATAAACATTGTTTGTGATGGAACATTGGTTGTGTTTGTTGCTCATTGAATTCTTGTTTTCTATATGTTCTTACTTACAGGGATACCGCCGGGCAAGAGAGATTTAGGAGTCTCATTCCAAGTTACATCAGAGATTCTTCAGTTGCAGTAATCGTCTATGACGTAGCAAGTGAGTAGTAAGTCTAATTTAAGTTGGGAGTTTCGTCTGTGGGTTTCCTTCTATTTATATCGTGTTGAATTAATCGTAAATGGAAAAGCAGCTATCTCACTGTAGTTTGTTGTGGATGTCTTTGCTTGTGTTTGTTTCTTGTAATTTTTGTCTTAGTGCTTGAAGAGACCATGTCAGATGTGCATAGTTTCGAGCATAATGACAGTATTGTAACGTTCCCAAACCTGGAGCTTGCTAAGTTTTTGCTTAATTGTCATTATGCAGATAGGCAATCATTCCTGAACACTAACAGGTGGATTGAGGAGGTACGTACAGAGCGAGGCAGCGATGTCATCATTGTCCTTGTTGGGAACAAAACCGATCTTGTTGATAAAAGGTATGTGAACGAGTATTATCATTTATTTTTATTACTCAAGCCTCTACACACAATTGTTATTTTGATCATGTTCTCTCATCAAGAGATTGATTTTTTTTCTTATATTAAAAAAAATGGAATGCGCCTCTGGTATAAAAGGAAACTTAAGATATTCTTTTGATAATCTAAGCTATTTCTCCTGATTATTTTATACATCCTTGATTTTGCGTTTGAATTGAGTATCACAAACCATATGATGTTAATAAAATTTGTTTATTTTCAATCAATCAGGCAAGTTTCAATTGAAGAAGGCGATTACAAGGCCCGTGAGTTTGGAGTAATGTTTATAGAGACCAGTGCGAAAGCAGGATTCAATATCAAGGTGAATAAGAATATACCTCATAAAGTTGTCCACATGCACTCTGACACACACACACAATTGGCTTATGATTGTTGATTGTATTTTCTCCGTAGGATACTATTTGAACTTTTCACCTATTAGCTTAGACGTGTGAGTTGAATGAAAATCAATATGAAGTAGAGTAGATTTTGGTCCAAGTCTGAGTCATATTTGTGTTTCTTCTGCGGTTGAAGTAAAGTGGGCATTTTGAATTTAAAAAATAAAATGTGAATGAGATTCTCATGTCAAAACCATTCTCATAGCCATAAGAGTCTTGACACACATATGAATAATGGAATCTTATTCTCATTTTGACTCTTTATTCCCATTCCTGAACAAAAATTCTAATCCAAGCACTACCTTCAATGCTTAAAAGTTAGAACTAGTCCACGTGCCACCTAATGTTGCCTTTTCATGTGGTCTCATACTCCACGCTGAGGCTACTCTTTCAGCCTTTGGTTCATCACGCTGAACTAAATATTGGGCCCACGTGACGTTCAACATACATAAGTAGATATGCTTGCACTTGCACTGAGTGGGGATTGGGTAGTGTTGATTTTGTAACCTCTTAATATACTATAGTATTATATAGTTGAAGTGTTGATCACATCTCAAATATACTAGTTGGGTTGGAGGAGATTTAATATGATGAAAAACAAGACCATATATTTTGCTCTTTTGTCACCGGTTTGCTCAAGGTGGCATCAATTTAAATATGATTTTGAAATTTTGCAGCCCCTGTTCCGCAAGATTGCTGCAGCTTTGCCAGGAATGGAGACTCTCTCGTCTACAAAACAAGAAGACATGGTTGATGTGAACCTGAAGCCGACTGTGAATTCATCACAGTCAGATCAGCAAGGCGGAGGCTGCCCATGCTAGTCAGGTTCGTGAATTTGTTCGTATTTGTTCGAATCATCATTGAATACCCAAATGGGAATATTCAGCTACACGGTGTTCTGCAATAGCAAAATCTTCACATCCGGTATTACTAACTTGAGCCTATTAGGTTGAGAAAGAAGATCGGCATTATATTCAATTTTGATTTACCTAGGTCTTGACAGTTTGGATGTGTTATTGCAGACTTGCAGTGTCTTTTTTTCTTCAACTTTTTAGTACTTTTGGCCGAGTTTTCACTTGTTTGTAGTTTGTTTTAATTTTGTATCTAACATTTCATTTTGGCTTTGACCTCATTCGCTCCTCTCTGAGCTGTCCACTTGGACCGATCCTGCCAAAACCCATCCCGCGTACCTCTTTTGGCTTGGGTCCAAATTAACCCCACTTAATTTCAAACCAGACTTGAAAAATCCAAAATTCGAATTGTAAGCTCCACTTTTACACTTTTTAAAATTGTTGTGGCAATTGTGGAGGTGCCATAATGATTTTCTTTTCTCTTTTTTGTTTAATTGGTCTTTTATATAGACAGCAGGTGAAAGCGTTTTATTTTCTTTACTATAGTCATACTTTCTTCTTCTTTTCTCCAAATTTGTAGATAAAATATGTTCTCTCCATTTCAAAACAGAGTATGTTATTTGTCTAGCATTTTTGTCATTTCAATAATTTAATTATACATTAATCATCATCCACACTAAGAAAAGAAGTTAAGAGCAAGGCGCTCATCTTCCAAAAATTTATTGAGGCGGATATGAGTGTTAATTTATGAAGTAACATTACTTCATTGACATGATTTTGTTGAGTCTTGGTCACTCAAATTTTGTATTATTTTTTTCTCTTTAGTTAAATAGAAGAGACGTGACAATGTAGTTGAAAATCATTTACTGCTATAATCACATATGTAAAACAAGCTAAGAAAAAACAAATAGAAACAACAAAACCTATGTACTCAAACTCTAAGCATCTACGAACCAAAACAGTACAACTGACAATTCGGATTTTGGATCATATTTGAGATGGAAAGACCTAATCCGGATCCAACCTGGAATGAGTGTCTACAAGATTTTGGGTTTTGCATTGTCCGTTCTACGTGTCCAAACCTGTAAAAATGTGGATCGGATTTCGAATATCTATACGATTGAGTTCAAATTGTCAATTCGATCCAAATTATGCACACGGAGGTCACACCAAAATATATTTCGACAAGAAAGAGTAGGGAAGTTTCAACCAGTGCCATCAGATGGCTGCAGTTTGCCCAACTCTCAGGTATCGTTTGGTATCCTGATTCTACAAGGAAAAATGACAAAATCAATGAGAAAGTTCATTTTCTTGTGTTTGTGTAAAGTTAGTCATAAGAGAGAGATGTAAAATGATGATTCCTTGAATTCAAAATCACCTCTAAACTCTGAAAACAAAATAGCATCTAATAGGTGGTATTTGTAATTCATGGTAACTTTCCTACGATTTGGATTCTTGAGTAATATTTATACCCCTTAAATTTTTTTATGTATCTATTCACAAATAATATATTATACTATAATTATACCGTTTTTTTTATTCGCGTAGCGCTATGAGAGCGACTAAGATCGTCTCGCAAAAAATGTGTACTATTAGAATACAAAAATATGTTAATATACGTATATATTTAATGTTACACTTTTGAACTAAAAAATTACTTTATCTCATTTGAAATTTACAATGTCTCGAGAAAATATGTGTAACAAATATGATAATAGAAAAGGGTATACATGTAATTTTTCGCATTTTCCCAAAGTTTTTATTTTTAGTTTATTTATTCCAAACAAAATAATTTAGATTCTTCTTAGTTATACAAATATAGTATTATCAACTTTCCAATAATCTTCATTCCTGTAATCTACACTCCCGTAATATTTATAATCCATAGTATTTTAAATTTCTTGAACCAAACGATACCTCAGTGTCAAATACATCGAAATCAATGTTCCGTAAATGGACCTGGAGAGGAGAAACTTGATAAGTAAATTTACAATCAAATGGAGTGATAGACCAAAGAGAGAATCTATATGTATCTGTTATCGATTTGATATTGAATTATAGAATATCCAGCAGTTTAATGAATATATTTATTTGGAAAATGTTATATTTTAATCCTCTAATTATACATTTTGGTTCGAATTGATTATAGAGATAAAATTACAAGTTCGAATATGAATACTGTATACATGTTTTTACAGTTTACACTCTTTGAACTAGTGATAAGTGTTGGTTCTCCTCTAAAAAAACGTGGACAATAATGAACTCTTGAAATGACATTTTTGTCTTTTATTTTAATTTTCTAACAAGAGACAAACACATAAAAGTCTAAAGAAACAAGAGAGTTTAATGATGTTTTAATCTTCAATTAGGGTTACTTAAGTGTTAATGTCATCCAACTTTTTTATTTTTTATTTTTATTTTTGAAGAAAGTGATTTTTGCGTTGTTCTCACGTAGACTTTCAAGGGAAAACGTGGTAGTGAGTTTACTATTAAAATGCATTTTTGTTCATAAATTTCACCATTTCTAGTTTTGAGAGATGTGTGATGGTTGATAAAATCACAAAATAGAGTTTCTTGTTAGAGGGCTTACAGTATAGACAATGTGAGAACAACCGTTCTCGAGTCAAAGAAGGAAGCACGTTTGTATGTTCGCCGTCTGTTGTCTGTTAGATCAAACAAGAAGAAAACGGAGTTCAAAATGCATCAAATTTGAGTGACCCATATAGCTCAAACCCGATGGAGACCTAATGCCCCGGGGCATGGGACGGGTATTTCTTTTAGGTAGAGGCTCTGATCGGGTAACGGGACAGAGATGGGCGACCATAACCTGCTCTTATCGGTCCCCGTTTGTCAAATACTTCATCCGTCTCAAAATAAATGTCATGTTTCTCATGCATTTTTGTTCCAAAATGAGTCTTGTTTCATTTTCTACTAAGTTAGTTATGCATGAATTGTCAATAATATCCTTATAAAAAGTTAGTTAGAATCTCTCAACACATGATCATAAGGATACAATAGTAAACATACTACACTAACTAACTTCTCTTTAATTTTTCTCAAAATATAGAGGACATTTATTTTGGAACGGAGGGAGTATCTAGCAGCAAAGGAAAGAAATGTTTGATACTAAAGGTCGTTCGTAAAGTAGCAACTTTGCCATTTTTCATGTACGATATGATATGAGTTGATGTAGCGTTTGGATTTGAAGAAAATGGTATTCAGAGCCATTTTCTTGACTAAAAAATCTTAATCTAAACTTCGACGATGAGAATCTCATAAATCACCAAGATTAAGGTAATAGTTTGTGTATATAGTACACATACCTATAGAGGCAAACTTCAGTAGTGTTAAGACAAGGGCCAGGAATAACTGCAAAACTTTTCCACCCATTTTCAAGCTTTCCTGTTGTCTCTGCCAAAAGACCTTCTGCAGATGCTGCAGCCATCAAGTAGTTACTCTCTTAAACATATAACGTACAGATTTTACAGTCTTTTGTGACCTCTCAGTTCGCAAACCGTCTCACATAAGCAAATTTTATACTAGTGAAATTCTCCAAAAGAGATAAAATGTCATATTGAGTTGGTGTTCTTGATCTTCTTTCTCCTTAATTCTTATCAAAAAAGAAAAAAGTGCACTCATTTTGAGACGGAAGAAGTAGAATGAAAGAAGTAGAACTTACCGTTACAAGACCTTCGCTTCTCAAATTTCCAACAAAATCTTCATTGGACTCGGTTGTTTTCGTATTGTCTTTAGCACCACCAATGTCCACAACACACAGGGAATAAGCGCCTGAGGTTTCTATGCACAATTGATGTTTATGAATTTCAACGACACCTCCCTCGGGCAACACCGAAATGCTGTAGACATATTGGACCTGCCACGAATGTGAAATGGTCGAGAAAACACATAATCACCTATCAAACAAAAAAGAATAACAACCTGGATCCACTTTAGCACAAACTTTTGAATTATGGAATTTATATATAGATGCAAGATGCAAAATTGCTACAGATCCAGAGTTTCGAGAAGTCATTTCTGGCACTAGAAATGTGAAATAAAAAATGCAAATCATGATCTCAGACAGTAAGCAGATTCAAAGTAACTGAAGTACCAAAATTCGAATTCTAAAGACACGATCTCTACCATCACAAGAACGAGATCAAAAGTTTCAGGCAAATGTGAAATGTGAAGTTCCACTCGTTCTGGATCCTTCATTTTCTAGAGAAACAAGCAAATCTATAAGTCCAATCTATGTTTGCCAACGGAAATTCAAACAATTCTAAGAAAAATCAGCTTTACAACACAACATGACACACAAAAATGGAAGGATCTAAGCTAGAAACTGTTCGATTATCATAAGAAAGCAGTAAAAATAGAGATGAAACGAGAAGACAAAACTGCATCAGACAAATTATAAACTATGAACAAGTCTGTTTTTGGCTGGTGAGAAATTTTCAGGTTGTGAAGTGTGAAGCTCATATTGTTTCGGATCCATCATTTTCTCTCAGAAAAACAAGCAAATCAACAACACTACAGAAGATGCATTGTTTGATAAGTTCAATATAACTTAAACCAGCAGACAAAAAATTACACAAAAGTCTGTTTGGCTAGTGAAACTGTTTCAAATTGTAAAATATGAAGCTCAAATTGCTCAGGATCCTTCATTTTCTCGAGAAACAAGCAAATCAACATCATAGAAGCTATCTTCTTCCACAAATCCAATCTAACTAAAACAGATGGAAATTCCAACAGTTTTCAGAAAACTCAGCTTTACAGCACAGTGTGACGCACAAATATGGAAGCATCAAATCCAGAAATATATAGATTATCATAAATAAAATAAAATAAAAAAGTAGTAAAAATAGAGACGAAACGACACCTCATTAGACGATTCATAAGTTACAAACAAATCTGTTTGGATGGTGAGAAATTTTCAAATTGTGAAAACTGAAATGTGAAGCTGATGTCGTTTCCAATCCTTCAATTTCTCGAGAAACAAGCAAAACAACAACAGTACAGAAGATGCACTCTCCCAGAACTCCAACTAACTTAAACCGACAGAAATTTCGACAATTCTGAGAAAAATCAGCTTTAGAGCACAATCTGACACAAAAATGGAAGCATCTAAGCCAAAAATTGTTCGTTATCGTCAGAAATCAATTAAAATATAGACGAAACGAAAACGTCACCTCTTCAAACAAATCATAAGTTACAAACAAGTCTGTTTGGCCGGTGAGAAAATTTAAAATCGTGAAAACTCAAATCGTTTCCGGTCCTTCATTTTCGATAAGTCCAATCTTAACTCAAAACATTACAGAAAATGTATTTTTCGATAAGTCCAATCTTACTTAACTGACGGAATGAAACAGTACATTTAAGTCTGTTTGGCTGACGAGAAAATTTTCAAATCGCAAAATGTGAATATCAAATAGTTTCCGATCCTTCGTTTTCTCGGGAAACAATCAAATCAACATCATCACGGAAGCTACATTCTTCGATAAGTACAGTTAAAAACCGACGGAAATATAATTCCAACAACTGAGAAAAATCAGCTTTAGAACTCAATGCGACACACAAATGGAGGCATCTAAGCCATAAATTGTTCAACTATAGTCAGAAATCAGTAAAAACGAGAAAACATCACCTCTTCAGACAAATCATAAATTACAAACAAATCTGTTTGGCCGGTGAGTATATTTTCTAATAGCAAAACGTGAAGCTTAAATAGTTTCCGATCCTTCATTTTCCCGAGAAACAATCAAATCAACAACATGAAATCGTTCGATTATCGTCAGAAAGCAGAGAAAAAGTGGAAACCAAACGAGAAACCCTCACCTCGTCCGTCAAATTGACCTCCATTGCAGAGAGAGAGCGAGGAGCTTCAAGCTTGAGCAGATATGGCGGTTTTGGCTTCACAGCACAAGAGTTGATGATTGATGGTGAAGCAAAAACCTATACGTATATATATAGTGTGAGAGTGACTCTCAGTGCAGAGAGAGAGAGAGAGAGTCGTAAAAACGATGGTTAAGTCGGCATGAAGAAGGAGCCGAGAGACTGAGAAGCTGACGCGATATGCATTGGACGACGTCGACGATTGCTGAATGAATGCGAGAGAGACATGGGCGATTATAGCGATAGTTACATTTCTTAATTTCTGTACAAAATTGCCCTACACTTCTTTTATTCTTCACAAATAGGGCCTCCTGTGACAGGTGTTTCTCAATTTAAACTGAATTTGAACTTTAACCTGTTCCATCACATCCAGATTAATCTTCATTCTAGCTGGATAGAATCGCAAAGGCGGTAAAGCTCTTTCTACCAAGTTTTAACGCAGTTGCATTCCTTGGGACTCAAACACGAAACCTCAGGTTAAACTAGAACAACCCCTTACTAGTTGATCACGCGTTTGTCGGTAAATTTGAATTGTTTTATCTTCTAAAAAACAAAATTGAAACATTATCTTCCCAATTTGTTATTTGTCATGCTCATTTTTTAAAAAATAAATGTATGATTTTTTATCTTGAGAAAAATAATGATAAAATTATTTTTTCTAAAGTATAATATATTAGTTAGTGTCGTACATTTTTTTGCTTTACTTTTTAGTTATAAATGAAAATGTTAAATTTAATAACGGGTAAAATATAATGGTTTGAATTTCTCATACCAAAAGGTTAACCTTATTAATAGGATTTCACTTCCACCATTATATTTAGCTCATTCTCTTTATATTTATTTGATGTGGGACATTCACCCACTTCAACAGAAAATTTACACTCATTTTATCATACAAAAATGCAAGAGAAATATGAGCATATATGGAAGAGTCCAATATTATAGTTAAAATTCTAGATTTAGCTGGAAGTTTTGCTCACATGAATATGAGTGATATTTTTATGAGGTTATATCATTGTTTTAGTTTAATTCAAACAAAAAATACCATGTATCTATCTCTCAAAAGATGTGTGTCCTTAAATTCGTCTGAAAAATGTATTAGCACGATGTTAGGACGTTCACTTGATATATGCCTTAAATATCAGCTAAAAATGCTATAATACAAAGGTATGCTGCGTAAGAATGTCCTTGAGATCATAGGTGACCAGTGGTCGATTCAATATTTATTTTCTTGATTATATAAATTCAATATTCAATAGTTTGCATAAGAGATGTTCGATTATCACTATTGAGAGTTTGTCTAAAATTTGAATTGCTTATGAATAACAACTTATGCAACACCGAATCAAAACGTGGAAGGGTCCAAAAATTATTTTTGTGCGGGCAAATTATAAAAATAAAAAATAAAAAATATTGAAGTATTAAGAAAAAAACAAACTCTTATGGGTACAAAAATAAAAATTTAACAAATAATAAGAAATAATTTTAAAAATGTTTGTGGGAACAGTTGCCCACACAATGCCACTCTTGTCTCCTTCTTCGAATCAAAATGAGTTTAAATTTGACAATTTGATTTGGTTCATTTTTGGCAGTAGGCCCAATATTATAACTGAATTATAGGAGCTGATTATTACAACTCTAATAATTGGAACCATATAAATATAGGGTCTAATGTAGATCAGTGCACTGATATAAAATTATATCAGTTAAACTAATAAAGTAATGATACCTCATTTAAAATTATGAATCCGAACGGATAGTTCCGCTCCCACAAATTCACTATGGGACTATTCATGTTAAATTATTGTTTTAAATGGGGTGTCATCACCTCATTGGTTTTGTTAAGTTGCAACTTATATAATTTTATATTAGTGCACTGATACTCATTTTTCTCATATATATATATATATA
>JAYMTA010001076.1:0-21943 GCA_036897625.1 Pelargonium cotyledonis
TTGGATCAAATCCACGTATGGCTCGTGGGCCTTGAGCCACGACTGTGTGTTGGTCAAGAATCAAGATCTGTTCGATTTCATTGATTTTTCGAGAACCTTTAAATTGTTTATCATATCAGATGAGATAGTAATTTACTAAATCATCATTAACTTGTTATAAAACAAAAAAGAGTATATTTATTTAGAGAAACTAATTGCGGTTGAAGTAGTAGTAATGGATTGTGAGATGTGTTGTTAGAAGTGTCAGTCAAAAACGCAAGAGATACGTTTAAATTGACGGTGTATGGAGTGATCTACTAAATTGTAGGCTTGTGATTTGCATGAAGATCGATACGGTACAGCGGGGAGGTGACACGTGTCACCATGCACATGCACGTGTCCTCATACACGAACAGTAGCCTCAATTCACTCTTGTTTAATGATAATATAATACACGCACTCCACTAACAGTAGTTGTTCCATTCGACCCAACAACAATTTCATTAATGATGAAGAACAAAGCTACTGTGCCAATCACCATCTTCTTATCAGCTCTGTTCCTGATCTCCGCATCTTCCATTAATGCTAGTCAAGTGGACGATGGTTGCAGCAGCTACCGCCAGAGAGTTAGGCCTGATCTGGTGAAGAGGGAACAGAGGAAGTCCCTAGTAGAGACAGAGTACGGCAAGATCTCAGCCGTTGATATCAGTGATGGGATCAAGGGTCCTTATCGTCTCCAGTTCTTCACATTGGAGCCCAATTCCCTCTTCCTTCCTGTCCATCTCCATGCTCACATGGTCTTCTATGTACAAACTGGTACGTAACCATTGACATGCACTACAAGAAAAGTTGCAAACTGTCACGTCACAATTTTTTGTCACAGTTCCGTATAAATTTCGGTGATTCATTGAAGTGTCTGGTTCATTGGGTGTTTACAGGAAGTGGGAAGCTGAGTTGGACAGATGACGATGAGATAAAAAAGGTGGATATAAAAACAGGAGATTTGTACAGGCTCAAGCCTGGCTCTGTTTTCTACGTTCACAGCAACTTGGAGCCTCAGGGACAGAAACTCAGATTCTATGCTATATTTACCAATGCAGACGAAGATCTATATGTACGTGTTTGGTCTTCTAATTTTTCTCATTTTTACACAAACTAAAGTGAATTTGACTATGATTCATTGCTACACAGGAACCATCTATTGGTGCATACTCTCGCATAAGCGATATGATCACAGGCTTTGATGGTAAAGTCCTCCAAGCAGCTTTCAAGGTACCTGAGGAAGTGGCGGAGGAAATAGCAAACGCAACGAATCCGCCTCCCATTGTTCATGCCTCGCCCCCGAACGAAACGACCCAATGGGATTGGGAATCTCAGTTCCTGAGACCTTTTCTAGGAAGCCGAGGTCCGGTTTTCGACATCAACAGCAAGAAGAAGAACAAGCCATTCAACATCCTGGACGCCAAGCCAGACATTGAGAACTGCAATGGATGGAGCGTGAATGTCAACAAAAAGAACATGCGTGCTTTGAAGAGCTCCAACATTGGTGTTTTCATGGTCAACTTGACAAAGGTAATCAACAAGATTCATAACAAGTGAACTCGATCGAATGACTTGTTGATCTGTAAGACTATAGCAACAAAATGATATGCTCGATCTGTTTTTGAAGGGCTCGATGATGGGGCCGCATTGGAATGCGAAGGCGACGACAGAGGTATCGGTAGTGTTGCAAGGGCGCGGGATGATTCGGATTGCTTGCTCCAGCATTATGAAAGATTCAGGCTGCCGGAGCGTGCGGTTTAAGGTCAAAGAAGGAGACGTTTTCGCGGTTCCGAGGTTCCATCCAATGGCTCAGATCTCTTTCAACAACGAGTCATTTGTGTTCATGGGGTTCACCACGACGGTGAAGAAGAACCATCCTCTGCTCATGGCGGGGAAGCGATCGGTGCTTCAAGTTTTGGACAAGGGCGTCTTGGCTGCGTCGCTTAATGTCACCAACTCCACGATTGAACAGATCTGGGCTTCGCAGGAGAAATCGATCATATTGGACTGCACATCATGCGCTGAGGAGGAAGACATGAAAATGGAGAAGGAGAGACAGAAACAGGAAGAGGAAGCGAAGAGAAAGAGAGAAGAGGAAGCGAAGAGGAAGGAAGAGAAGGAGGCAAGAAAGAGAGAAGAGAAAGCCAAGAAGAAGGAAGAGAAGAGAAGGAAAGAAGAAGAGAGACAAAAGCAAGAAGAAGAGGCTGGAGGAGAATCTGAATCTGAATCTGAACCAGAACCAGAGATAAAAGCAGAGGAGGAGAGCAAGAGAGGTAGGGTGGAGCAACAAGAAAAGGTAAATAAGGGTGCAGAGAGATTGAGGATTCTAAATTTTGCGAAGTTTATGGCTTGAATGCTATGTCTGTCTAGACGTCTAGTTAAGCATTATGTTTTTTCTTTTGTGAATAAACAGTCCTTTGGTGCTGTGGCCTTATGTAGCACATGTTTTGTATTGTGAGGTTCAAGGTTTTGAATTAGACTTCTTTTTGTCTCTACTGTTACTCTTTTCATTGCCAATCCTGGATCGGATTTGGATTGATAGGGAGTGATCCGAGATCTGATTTGCCCGGATGCAAATAAGATTTTCCCGAACGAGACATGATAGGGAGTGGATTTTTTGATCCTAAGTTCATCATATTAGGGTTCTAAACCATATCAAAATTCGAATATGCATATCATCACATTCTTTTGGGCTCGAATTTTTCAAAGCTAACCAGAGTCTGACCCAACTTCACTCGGGATTCAGGGTCAAGTTTCACCTTTTAGAAATAAAATATGCATTCAACCTCGAAAGTTTTGATTTATCTGCTACACCAAGAGATTCAGATCCAAATTGCGAGCTCAACAAACAGAGAACTAATTTCACGAATTTCACCAATTTGAGGAAATAAAGAGATGCAAAAGAGAATAGATTTCATATTCGAGGAACAAACATAACTAGAACCAATGTCAAGTAAAACATACTCGTTCTCAGGGTTTTGTGGCAATCGTGTAAAACCTAAGAGGGCTTCCCAGTCCTATGCATACAAAGCAAATAAAATTGAACTATATGGGTACGCTAGTAGTTAAGACAGACACTCAAACGTTGGCAGAGCTTGTTACATAAGACACAACAACAGTTACGTCGTCGAGCTTGCCACCATGGTACCTATAACCAGCTTCTTGGGCAGCAGCTGAAAATGGTGTCTGCCGGTTCTTATCCAATGCTCGTTGACGTGCTAAAGCTGCTATCTTCTGAGCTGTCACCTGGGGTTCAAACCCAGCTCGCATTGCATGAACCACAATAGCAGTGATTTCATTATTGTACAAGTTGTCAAATAATCCATCTGTTCCGGCAACAATTACATCTCCCTTGGAGACGGGAATGGTAAAGACCTGTGCACAAAAGGATGTTTTAGTAATTCCTCCTGAAAGTGTTTTTAACTAGTAGTTCATCTAAGAGGTGTTGAAGCATTGGATAAAAATACTACTAGCAAGAATCCTCATGAAAATTATTCAAAGCTTAGGTTAAGTGAGAAAGTACGATGAAGAAGAAAAATACAGACCAAACTATCAAAGATTTAAAATCCTAAAAAAACTGCCTGTTATATATGAAAAAGGGCAAAACTAAAATAATGCTTCAAAAAAATCATGAAATGTATGGAGAAGTATCAATCTTGAACTGACCTCACCAGAGCTGGGTAGATCAGCCCCACTGCCGCTCTCCAGTTGATACGTAAAATTGAAGCCATGTACTTGCACAGGGGATTGGAATATAGTATGACCATCTCTAACGACGATAAACCCACTATCCCCAAGATTGATAGCATGTAATCCCTGTCAAAAGATGTAAAGTGAATCATATCAACCCTCCAGAGAGCAGACTGTCGTGCATACACTGAGAAATCAAACTATAGCTACTCTAAAAGCCAAAGTTCATCTATTTGAAGTTAAAAGTTCATCTTCTGATAGCATGTAATCCCTGTCAAAAGATGCAAAGTGAATCATATCAACCCTCCAGAGAGCAGACTGTTGTGCATACACTGAAAAATCAAACTATAGCTACTCTAAAAGCCAAAGTTCATCTATTTGAAGCTAAAAATGTAACATTTATCATTCAACGAATGGAGAATAGAAAAGAATGAAACAAGACCAGAAACTGGAGTAGGGGGTTAGGAAATGGAAAATCAGAACCCATCATTATGAAACCACCACTAAGACATTCTGGTCAGTATAGTTGCAATTATTATAGATATGCAACGTAGCAACTATTATGTTTATGTAGAAAAAGAAGAGACTGCTTGAAGTTCAACTATTGGGAGAGGAGGTTATGACTCTTCATCATTCGGTGGATTGAAAAAAATTACAACATCCCAGAGGAGCTACACCATTTCCAAGATCTCACAACAAATGTTGAAAATAATGGCTAATGAGGATTGCTTTTAATTGGATGGCAAACCTACAGAACAAATATCATTCAACGGCAGAATCATTTGGTTGAGTTCATCAATAAGTGTACGGGTTCGTGATTAGGAGAATATTAGAATTACATACTACTTCAAAGCACAAAGTACCGTGTGTATTCCACCCATTACTGTAAAAGGTCAAGGTAATCATAGTTTCTATTATTTAAAGCAAATGCTCATTGCTAAACACAAACATTTTAATAAGATGGCCACAACAAACCTTGTCAGTAAGGGCAATGATGACAGCCGTTGAGGAACCCCTGGCTTTAGTCCCGGAGTGGGCTTTCTCTAATACCCTGGCTGGGTCAATTGATCCCTTATGTTCATCCTGAATTGCAGCCACTGCATTAGCCATAAGTTCACGGGAAAACAATCCGGCGTTAACACCAACATCTGCCCAGCCACCTACACCATCTGCTACACCGATGGTTTGCTCGTCTTCCAAGATAAAATGAGCATCCTCACCACCTGTCGCTTCCTTATCAGGATGGGGCAAATAACATGATCCTGAGGATAGCTTCAAAGTTCTGCTGCACAGAGTCATTCAGAAGTTAATATCAAAGAAAGCAAATTTATATATAGAAAGTTTCTTTAAGAAACCAAGCATTTCTTACTCTATTGCTGTCGCACCATTTTCCAAGATAAACAACATCCAAAATTTGCACTATTCCAAATAAGGGATAAAGAAGAACATGGAGCAGGACAATAAGCAACTTGAACTGTCTGAAAGACATGAAATTACAAAGGGAAAAGTCCATTTTGTTCCAACATGGCCTATTCTAATTGGGTACAAACTGTCAATGAGAATTCAAACACACAATCCACCAAACTTCAAAAAAGAAAACAAAAAGAAACAGATTATCAGAGAACATACTGATCAGATAGAGTTGCAGAACTTTCAATCTGTTCATCGCGGGAATTTCCATCAAAAGACACATCCTGTGCAGCCCTAGTAGAGTAGCATATGGATGACAAGGGGTGACGATTCTCAGACCATGGTCGAACAAGGCCACATTTAAGGTATCCAAATGGTTCTTGATTTCTCAACCTTAAGCTAGCTTTCATGCAACTGCCGTGACTTCTATCATTAAAGAAAACACCGGTGGGTTTTGCTAAGCGTACAGGATTACCACGATTGGGATTTAGCTCATCACTATAAACTTCTCCAAGAGCCGCATTGGAACTAGAAACAGCCATCAGTTTTGTGCTACAGGAGTGACCTAGAGAAAATTGATTTGTAGAAGACAACAAGCGAACTGAATATGAACGTACAGAATCTCCACTAAGCAACTTCCCCTGTCCAGCTAATACCAAATTCCTATTCCACACCCTGCCCTGTTGCCGAAGAGCTACACCTCCGAGAAAAGAATAAACAGTTGAGCTTAGCTTAGAGACAGCACCAGCTAGCATCTTAGCTGTTTATATACGATACCCACAAGCTGCACCAAATGTCTTATGCTAACAAGAAGATACAATCTCATCACTCTTGAAACATCAGTTCTTAAGTTCCCTGCCTGTAACTTCACGGTGAGCTCAACACTTAATAAATAAAAAACTCCAAAACCTGAAATGGGAACAAAACAAAATGGAGTAAATTACAAGAAAGGGACACCAAAAGAACAACAATGACAATAACAATGTAGCTTCCAAAGTGCACCGATTGTGGGGCTGAAACTGACATTTATCCACAAGCTGAACGGATAAGGGTGTTTTGGGTTTAGCTTCAAGACACCAATAATCATATATTTCGTTTCCAACGTTCCAAATCAACTAAAATTAAAATAACAAAAACAGCCCTCCAGATTTCCTCTCACGAAACCCTAGAATTATACAAACAGAGCAGCCAAAAATGCTAATTCAAAATCATTAACCACTTGGCTCTCAGCCAAATAGAAACGCATTTAAAACAAAACTAAAAACAGAATAAAGAACTGAAGCCAGGCAAAAATAGAGAATCAAGCTTTATCAGAAATTGGACAACAACAAAAAACGTGCCTTTTCAAGAGGGACTCGTGATTCGAGTTCGACCCAGATGAATTAACAGAGATAGGAACCCTACAGAAGCGCCGGCGATGATGGCCTGAACCCAATTTTCTCGGAGCTTTCTCTCAATCGATCGCGTGTTAAATGGGCGTAAACTTCACAGTGAGACCCAGCGAACGAAAAGAGCACACAGAGATTATATGGAAAAGTAAAGTCAAGTTAATAATAAAACGCCCCAACCTTCATACTATAAATAGTAATGATTTCGAATTGTAGCCAATGGTATTTATGCAATTATGGTGTAATTATAAGGGCGGAACATGACACCAGATATATTCTAAGCCACATCGTACGAGATTATCACTCACACGTTGGGTCGGTTTCAGAATATGTCGGCCAGAAGCTGAAATTGGACTCCGTTTTGGGCTCTCTGGACCAGACAGGCCCAGTCACCATCGTGCCATGAAACAATTTATATGGCATGGAACAAATTCGCTACAATCTGAATATTTGTGGTGGGTTTAGGCTGACTCTTTAGATCTTTGAGAAGCCAACTACATTTTTGGACTTCATTTTCTCAATCGAAGGTAGCTTTAGAAAAATTGGGATTCTTCTTGAGTGGGCTTCTTTTATAGAATCCAAACATGGGCCCAACTAACAGCCCACAGTCATGTACTGCACACTAAAACTCATATACAAATGATCATAAAACAAATATGCGGTAATTGTTGATGATACAATAGTAAATATATCACACTAACAACGTTGCTTCATTCTATTTCGGATGTAGTTTACTTAATGACATGAATTGCATAACAACACTTACATGTACTAATGTATACCAGCTCAGATAGCTACTTGCAGATGTGTAATGTAGAAAGAAACTACAACATTAACTGAATACATGTTGTACAAAATGATCATAAAGCCAAGAAAGCTCACAACAAAGACTCAACAGAGAGGAAGATCAGAAGGTGGAGGAGGCAAGGTTTGCATTTTGCCTTTACCATTCTTCACTAGAAAAGCCATAGAAAGCCCCCATGTTGTGTGCACCTCTAGATGGCAATGCATGAACCAAACTCCTACACAAATTCAGTATCAATTACATGCAATGATCAATCAACAAGACTAATCAATCAAAATCAACTTTAAATCACCTGGATTATCGGCTCGGAACCTAATAACAGCCCACCCACCTATAGGCACACCAACAGTGTTCCTATAAGGAGGATCATGCAAATTAAGAAGTGCACTAGCTGAGTTGAAATTCCCAATTCCTGAGCCCAACACATAAAAACTGAATCCATGGAGATGTATGGGATGGTTTTCAGTACCAATAGTGGCAGTGTCCTGCAACACTACTTGAACCCTCCACCCATATTCCAACACACTCACTTGTGTCCCAACTGCTGGTTGTGTATTCACACCAATGTCATTAGGAGCTTCACTCACAAAATCTATCATCTTCTCGGGCTTATCGGGGAAATCCGCCGTGTAATATCCCTCTACATTATTGTAGTAAGCATTTAAAAGTGCCACTGTAGGTTTCCTAAACGTGACATTATTGACAGAGGCCGCGAAAATGCCCCCATTTGGCCCTTGACACTTACTAGGGACAGAGGAGTTGCAGCTGAACACATTGAGCCCAATTGCAAAGAACAAGCTCTTGTCTACTTTCAAGGGCACATCAACTGGTGACCAATGTTGGTTAGGCCTTAGGCTTCTGATAGCACATGCAAATGCTTCAGCTAATTCTGTGTCGTTCGCGTAAGGTAAAAAGGATGCTTCGGGTTTTGATGGTGTTTTCGAGTTTCTGAGGTAACTGAGGATGGCATAGGATGTTTTGTTCAGGAATGGGACATTTAGAGCAGCCATGTAAGGGGACATTGCCATGTAGTATTTTTTAGGAGCCTGGTTAGCTTTTATCAGGACATTGTAGGTTTGGCCTGGAGTTAGCATTAGAAATGAAGTGTTGAAGGGTTTTGTGTATTCGCCATCGGCTTCGACAACAGTCATGACATGATCTGCAACTCCAAAGAAATGTTCCATGTTTAGGGCTGCATTGATGATCCTGAGGAGATAGGTTTTTCCCCTTTTCACATTCAGGGTGTAGACATCTGGAGAAAAATTAGACTATATCTTAGCAAATACAGTGAAGATATCAAGTTACAAATTGGGAAAAGAAATTGTATTGTACCATTTTTGGAGCATTTATGATGGGGACCAGGATGGCCATTGATTGTGTAGGCATCTGAACTTGGTGGACCTGCCCCTGTATCCTTCACCTGGTTTTCCAAGTCTTGTATGTCTTGGAGCCAATACTCTCCTGACAAATTTGACCAAATATACACAAATTAAATGAGATGTCTGTTCAATTTTACTTCAATCGTCGTGGTCGAATTTGATATTATGTTAAACTTGACTTGAAAGATATGGATGTAGTTACGATTTGATCGTCTCTTCAAACAAGTTATAAATTACCATATCTTAGGAGACAATATAATGGAATTTGCTACGACTTATAAGCTCCCAACTGATAGGGGATGACTTAAGTAGCTTGTAAATGACGGAATTTGCTATGAAAAACGGAATTTAGTTGTCTCCTAAAACCGCAATTATATTGTGACTTGAATCCAAAAAACTTGAGTAGATAGGTGGAGAGTATGGAGAACTCAACTAGCTTATAAATTGCGGCAACTACCATCATAAGTTGCCAATTTTTAAAAGACGGCTTAAGTGGCATATAAGAGATGAAATTTGCTACGAGAGACAAAATTTAACCGTTTCCTAAAACCGCAGTTCTTAAAGTGATTCATCCCAAAAACTTAAATTAATAAATAGATTTTAGAAAACGCAACTAGTGTATCAAGTGACCACAGAGCCAGAACGAACATCTAATGCGTGAAATTGAAAATCTACATGATGAATGAAAAATGGCTAATTGGTTACCAAGAACAATCACATGATCCTTGAAAGGAGGCTCAAAAGGATAGTTAAGTCCTTGCTTGGGGTAGATGACAATGGGACCATGAACCGTGGCCCGGAGCCAGGAAATGTGGGCGTGCCATAAAAGCGTTCCACGCTGGTTCAACAGTGTGAAACTGTATGTGAAACTCTGACCACCTTGGATTGGGCACTGTGTTATGTAGGCTGGCCCGTCGAACCAGCAACTCAGTCTCTGCCTAACTCCATGCCTAAATCAATAACAATGAACAACAAGAATCATTATTGTAAACAAACCAACCAACACTCCACATTTTCATTTCTATTTTCTTAATTACCAATGTATTGATATGTTGTAAGGTGTAAGATTTGTGACTTTGACAACAACAATATCATCTTCCCGTGCATGTATAGTAGGACCCGGTAACTTCCCATTAACAGTGACAACTTCTGATCTCCCGCATAATTTAGTTATCACCGTCGTTTCCACCTGAAATGTCAGTAACGAAATTAAACAAACAAATGTTAATCTCAATGCCATCTAAATGTTTTTGCATGTGTTTTGAAATTACTTTGTGTTCATCACCTTGAAATCATAGTATCTAGTAGTTCCTCCTTTGGGCCAAGCTTCAAGGACACTTCCATTGATAATGACTACTAAAAGAAGGAACCTGAAAATCTTGTAGCAATTGAGTCTCATTATAATTGACTTTGCTTTCAACAAATCTTGTAACCATGAAGAGGCTTGATGAGCAATTTATATCATCATATATGGACCCTAGCTTGTTGGCAATTAGCAAAAACATTGTAATGTTGGGAACAAGAGAGCAAGTGAGAAGCACAAAATATTATTGCATGGTTTTGGTGTAATGTCATTGTAGTGCACACAAGCAAGTAGGGAAGCTAGTGAATTTGGGCATCATCAAGGTTGGTTTGTGGTGTAATCTTGAGTTTTTGAGGCTTGGATTTTAGGTAAATTGGTGAATGCTTCAACCTAATCAAGGTGTCTCATTATAGAACTTGACACATCAATTGAAGTTAAGATTTTGATAAATACCCACTTATAGTAATTTAATTTTATAATCTTGAGTGCCACATATTTAAAATATTTAATTAGTTATCAACAATTCAGCATGACCATACTTGAGTTTCATTGTATTAACATTTACATATGGTCGAAGATGAAATTCATTCGGAATTTATAAAAATTTGTAAATTACGTTAAAAATAATAAATTTTAAATCGTATAGTATTATTCGCTAAATTCCGCATCCCCGATAAGTATTGTGTTTTTTAACTGTCATGGTGAATTCACAGCCGGTATGCATGGATATTTTTAATTGTTGTACCATCTTTGAACCATAATTACGAAATCATTAATAGAAACTAATTAATTATGAATTTTTTTAAGTATAAAATTAATTAAAGAAACAGACAAACAAACGTGGTGTAGCAGAAAACGACAGGTGAGGTGGAGATGCAGCAGTGTCCGCAGATCAAGGGCTTGTTTGGTAACACTACTAGAGGGCTTTTAGTTATGACAAGTCTATTCACTGTTTGTCGCCTAAGATTGTGGCAGTGATAAAATTTAACTGCTGTGTTTGCTTATAAAGAGCTTCTGTATAGCTTCTGTAATGATTATCAATTTTGAAGAAGCAATTTTTTTTTTGCTTATGTCTGACACAGAAGCAAAAGTAGAGAGATAAAAAATTTGTATTCCATATATGCCCCCAATTTTGACATATTAATTGTCTATTTTGTCCCTCTTATTTTGGTATTTTAGCATATATGTTGATTGTTATTAGAAAAAAATTGACATTTAGAAAAAAAAAGTTAACACTTTTAAAACAAAGGTTGGTTATTCTCATGAATATGTTGACATTTTTAGTAAATAGGTTGATTGTTCTTAGCAAAAATTTGATATTTAAAAAAAAATGACCTTTTTAGTACAAAAGTTGATTGTTCTTATGCAAAAATTGAGTTTTTATAGTGCATATGTAGATAGAAAACATACTAAGTTATGAAACAATTTTAATAGTAACGTGATCAAAATATTGTTTAACATAGTTATAAAATAATTTTTTTTAGTGCAAATGTAGATAGAAAACATACTAAGTTATAAAACAATTTTAACAGTAACGTGATCAAAATATTGTTTAACATAGTTATAAAACAATTTTTTTTGTTATTGTATATTAATATTTATATGCATGTACATTTTAGTCATTTTACTTACAACAACCATGTATGAGAAAATAAAAATTCAAATTTTGTTTATTTTTGCTTTAGAATACAGAAGCACTTTTATTAGCTTCCACAAACTCTTTTTAGCAAATATAAATGATTCTAAAAACTATTTTGAAGCTGCTTTTAGTTTTTGAGTATTATTATCAAACAAGCCCAAAAGGAACTAGAAAACGACGATAAATAGACATACAGAGAATGGGTATTCACATAAGATGTCGACGACAGTCCTTATACTTAGCCATATTTGCAAACCAAGTCCCTGTATTTCTAAAACTCTTCAGGTTTGGTCAACCATTATTTATGAACTCTTCTATTCCCTTGCAATGCAAGATGTGGTAGAGTCAAATATGTATTGTTTTAGCCACAATTTTCTATCATTTTCCATGTGGGTGGTCCAGTTCAACTCTGTGAATCAATTATGATTCAATTACTAAAATTCTGACTGTAATAAATTCTTGCATCAAAAACTTAGCGATATAAATTTACTTATGTAAGGATATATGTGCACAGAATTTTATAAGATAAACTTTATTTGTGTAGTTTTATTCAAAATAAGCATTTTATTCTATTTTAGTTTTTTTAATGAGTAGGTGTGCATCCATATATGGTAAACTTATATCAGAAAATACGTATTCATCTACTTTTTTTTTAGAATAATATTCATTTACTTTTAAAAATTCTCTTTTGAGCCATTTAAACTAGCAAATTATGGTTATGAAATACTATGCATAAGTATAAACGAGCATATTATAAGCTCTATTTTGATATATGCTAGTTTTTTAGATTTAGATTTAGATTTCAGCATTCTCTAAAGAAAAAACAAAATGTAAACTAAAAATTTGAATATATATTCAAAAACAATATAGTGTGTGAGATACAAAATATTTACTAGAGAATGTGAATAAGACAAAGATTAATTTAAAGTGAAGTAAGAATGAGTTCTCTCTTCTTTTCACTAATGGAGAAAATATTTACACTTACAACTATGAACCGATCGAGTCGTGTAGTTGATTGGTGGTAAGAGTGAGTCTTGTTGTGATGGTTTACCTCTCCAACGTTTCATTTGTAGTAGTTTGGAGATGTGTTCAGGGTTCCTTGAGGGAATAAGAAATTTGGCTGTGTTTGAAGAGGTGAAAGGATAAAGATCTTCATAAACGGATTTCAATATTATAACATGCGTGTGTTTTGTAGCGCTCATGCATGTTTCAAGGTCCCCTAAGGTTTGAGTAGGCGCTACAACATGAGTCGTGCACTTGAACATTCTCCAATATTTTTTTTTCAAGTCATCGGTTAACTAACGATCTAATAACACATTTTCTCTCAAAATAATAAAGAAAATATTATTCTTTTTTGTTCATTGCTTCCGATGTTTCCTCGAGAAAAATAGGGAAGCTTATCTTGAGCATGATCATCAATAATCACACATCTTGCAAGACCAAAAAGATGAGAATCTCTCACCAATAAGTCAATAGAGTTTGGGGAAGACTCAAAACACATCACTCTCAACAGTGACTTCTCACCTCCATTTATACCCCTTGAATTATTCAGCCACCCATGGCCATCTCATTTTTGTCAAATAAAATATTATTTCCAAGAAACACCCCATAAGCAAACTTGGAAAAAACAATCCCACTTCCACTAGTTTTTTCTTGGAATAACAATTTCCATATTCTTTCTTGAACCTACCAAATTCTTCATTTCACCACTTTCAACCACTACTGCAAACTGGTCAATGAAGCAAAAAATGGGGCACTTTGATTGAATTTAGGCAAAACCCAGTAGTAGAAATTCAAATTTCCAGGTGCTACAGCTACAAAAACTTTTGAAGAATCATGCCTGCAAGCCACAATTCAGGTGGCAAAATCATGATTCTATCTAGATGTGTATGCTCATACACTTGACGAGTGTAGCTATACATATTCACTTGAAAAGTCACCTTACTTAACACATATCTGAGCAGCAAGCAACCTTACACATCAAGTATCATCATGCCCCTTTGCATTTGCACAAGCATTACAGGGTATCTAAACAGCAGCAGAAAACAAAAACAATAAACTGCCCGGTGCAGCGCAATGGATGATTGCCAGAACCCTGTACAATTTCAACTTCACCTAATCAAATGAGAAAACAAAGTTTCTATAGCTTCCGTTGTCATGAGTTCCTTCCCATGTCTTTGCCGGAAAATTCTCCACCTCCATACGATGCTGCAGCTGCAGCCACATCAAGGCCGCCACCAATGGAAGTAATTAGGGCTGAAAGGCCACCATTGGGGCTGCCGCTAGCTGCAATCCCCAGTCCAAGGAAATCAAGGGTTGTTTGTTTCGGACCAAACATGGAAGAAGTTCCCATCATCAGTTCCTTCAATCCAGAACTTCCATCGCAATGAAGTCCAAGTCCAAGCCCTGCGGGGACAGAGTTACCATCCGGCTCTAGTTGCTGATGATTCCATTGCAAATTCTCTTGCTGTGCAGACGAAGATGAAGATGACACCATGCCAAGCCCGCGAAGCAAGGATGCATTTGTAGCTGCTGCACCCATCTGAGCGGCTTTCTGTAGTAGTGCAGTAGCAGACATGGCAGGTTGTGGCGGAGGAGCATATTGCCAACGCTCTTGTGCTGCTGTCCCAAAAAGTGAAGAACCGTGGTTTGTTGACAGGCAAAGAGAAATGGGTTCTGTACTACACGATGCTACAAGATCAGCAGGGCAATCTGGGCGTGCCATGGCTCGGATTAAGTCGGTAAATGCTGGAGGTTGAGGTTGAGGAGGTTGTAAGCTTCCAGCTCCCGAAGCACTAGAAGAAGCAAACATGCTTGCAAATACACTACTGCTGGTACTGCCATTGCTGCTAGAACATGTACTGCTGCTACAGCTTCCATTCATCCCGGTCACAGCGGGTGTATCTTCAATAACAGGAGTAGGATTTTCCGGCAACTCTGAAGTGCAAATCAACAAAAGAAACTAAAATCAGAGGTCAATTAAACAAACAAACAAACATGGAAAGTTGAAAGTCGAAAACTTTTCTTTACTAAAAGCCATGGAGGAAAAAAGTGGATCAATTATGGTGTCCTTTATCCATAGTCCTAACTCCTAACATACTTCAATCATTCTTTTCAGCTTTTGGATCAATTGGGTTCCCATATCAAGATCAGAGCTATTGAATTTTGGTTGAAGAGAAACTCTATCACAGCAAAACCTTAATTTCCCTCAAATCTCATATCAGTTACTGTGTGTCCAGATAACAACAAACAAAATATAGGTAACGGACAAAACATACTACAATCCAAGAACATACAGATAGAGAAAGAGCAAAGATTTTCTTGTTTTATTAAACCAAAAGAGACATCTGACAAAACCAACCTACAAATTTGAAACCTTGTCAATTTTTAGTGGCACAATTGAGCTTACCCGAACTTGGAATTGGAGCCACAACTCCAGCTGGCTGAGGAAGAGCTGGCGGTGGTGTTGGATCCTGAGCTGGTGGGGGTGGTTGTGGCGGTGGCGGAGATGTAGCGGCCACCGGAGGTTTAGGGTCTGATTCTGAATTCGGATTTGCTATCTTCAGTTCAGGCTGAGCTCTGGCGCTCTCCTCCGCCAACGCATCACAGAAAGCCCTGTGCGTGATGAAGCTATCCCTCCTACAAAACAATCAAACAGAAAAGTTAGAATAGATCAAACTCAGCAACAATTGGAGAAGAAAAATGGAGCAAGGAACAGAGAGGCAATGATCTAAGAACCTCGAAAACAAGGTCCCGCAATCGCATTTGTACTCTCTGGTTCAGCAAATCTTCGAGTGAGCCTTCCAATCTGACTGGACAGCATATTTCTTGGAACACTTGTCGCATTTCCACTTCTTCTCGCCGTGCTTCCTGCAAAAATGCTTCTTTATCCCAGTAAGATCACCCAGAGCTCTCGACGGATCGTGGTGGACACAAGACGCCTCGGGGCAGACATAGACCCTCTTTTTCACCTCCTTGCTCGACCGCTGCCTCAGCTTCCATGGCAGATTGTGACCCCGGCGGTGCAGCTGCAGATTCTGGTCCCTCTGGAACCCTTTGTTGCAAATTTCACAGACGAATCGGTTCGTAGCCAGCAGAGTCTTGGGAGACAGAGCAATCACCTCAGCATCCGGATCTGCAAAACATTTAAAATTGATCCATCAGAACCGACAATTCGGCAGAAATGATGATCGACAGAAAATGGGCTTTTTTGTCAAGTACCTGGCATTCCGGGAAGGTTCCGCTTTTTCTTGGCCGTGGGCTTGGGCGGAGCCGCCTGGTTGCCAGATGAAGAGGCGCTGGCTGCGCCGGAGGCAGTGGAGGAATTGTCCATGTCTACCGGCATGGTCACTGCTTCAAGGGTTTGTTTCAGCTCAAATCAGCTGGATAGATAGAAAAACGTTAGAGCATTAATACCAGAATTCCAAAAGAAGCTTTAAGCGACCCAAATCACCAAAACCTAAAATACTTCTAGGGTTTCAAATCTTCTGAACAAAAGGGACCGTCTTGATTGAACTTACCTAACAAATTAAACTGTACGGGAGCTTGGGTCTCCACGAGCAAGCTCTAATGGAATCAGAAACGGCTTAACAGCGCGAGACACGGGCCTTGTACGGATCTGGATGGAAAGGGAGGAGAAGGTGGAGAGAAACAGAAGCGAAATAAAAAAGATGAGATCGGCGATCGGGAGAGAAAGGTCTGAACTGAAGTGCAGAGAGCGAGAGATGAGGTTGAAGAAA
The DNA here is from genome assembly GCA_036897625.1 of Pelargonium cotyledonis. Classification (NCBI taxonomy): domain Eukaryota; kingdom Viridiplantae; phylum Streptophyta; class Magnoliopsida; order Geraniales; family Geraniaceae; genus Pelargonium; species Pelargonium cotyledonis. Next base: position 16,375 of record JAYMTA010001076.1, read on the forward strand.
GGAAATGAGAAGAGGTGAGCTCAGGTAGCTGATTAGCTCGACCTCTCTGTTCTCATCTACCAGTCAATTCAATCCACCTTTTCTTTTCTTGTTACTTCACCTACCAGCTCACCTCACTCTGACCCAAAAATCCCATTAACCCAGAACCCCAAATCATTAAACTCACACCCCCACAGCTTTTTCAACTCTGAAATCAAAAGCAAAATCTTGCCGGTGGCAGCTACTTCCAATCCTACAAGTCAAAACCGAAACTTTACAGATTCAGGAGCCGAGAATCCGATATATCGGTATGGGATGAAGTCATGAAGAGAGAGAAGGGTCTGTAAAGAGACGATGGAGAGAGAAGAGAGAGAAGAGAGAGACGAGATCTTGTTTGTTGTCTGCAAGTAAGAAAGATTTTAGACAAGTCTTGGGTATGACTGAGGCCTTTCGGAAGATGGACAAAAAGGATTAAAATAAAGGAAAAAAAAATGAGATTACTTAATGTCTAATTTAGTTTAATATATGTGGGGTTTTGTCGTAGGAACTCGGACGATGTCAACGTCTCTGCCTTCCCGCGGTAAATAATTGTAAAGTTTTTGAATCTCGTCCTTCGTTTTCACATGGATAGAATCGAATAGAATTCACATTCGATTTTGTAATTTACTGATTACGCTCTGGTTATAAGATAAGTTAAATTATTTCCGTTCATTTCATTTTTAATACGCTTTTAATTTCAAGTTAGATTGCAATTTGAGTCATGACTTACGACTCGACATAAACACGATACATAGTTTAGCATATTTGAATTCAATTTAACTTAATTTGCCTTGATTAGATCATTTTGTTTATTTAATCATATCGTGATCTTGTTAAATCCACTTGCAATCTCTTGTTTAAGGGACATAGTGTTGAACCAATTACGGCAACCCACTTCTATTCTTATAAAAACATACTAATTTATTACATGTTGCGATATATTACATACAATGATTTCTTAAAATAAATCAATTAGTGTTGTATAAGTTACATGTTTTTTTTATAAAGAAATGTGCCGAAATTATTTCTTGCAACGATTTAAAGGAATATATATACAATGAACAATAGTGTTCAGGAAATGTCATTAAAATTCACCTAACACACAATAAGATATATTAACATGAGAAATTGATTCAAGCATCTAAATTGTTTTGAAAATGAACCGACGTGTCATATTTTCCTACACCGTCATTGTCCTCTTCATAAGTTTTTGAGGAGCAGTAGAACTAAATTTTCATACGACAAATTAAACTATAGAAGTCACATAAAATTTATTACTAATGATGTTACGACAACAAGTGTGGTAAAAGAATTATTAATGTGAGTCACTCTCAAAGTGAAATAACTTTGTAACTTGTTTGGCAAATAAGTTAAAATAAATTGAGTCTTCTCCAAAGTCAAATAAATTTTAACTTGTTTGTAAAATTTAACTATTTCTCTAAACCAATAGAGATTTGACACATAGCATAACTCATTGCCTAAGCCGAGCGAGCGCGTTTGACAGCTCCTATGCTTTGCCCAATGCCCACCATGTCACTGTGTTGCATTTTTGGGGAACCTTGCGTTTTGGATATTTTCTTATGTCGTTAACTTACTAGGAACTAACTTTATTTTATTTTCCTTAGTAAAATACAAATTAGAAGGTATGGCAAGAATGAAAAGGAGTTTGTGATTATATTATTATAATACAGTTTTATTTGAGAGAGAAAGGAATAATTTACACCATAATAATTTTTATAGGATCACACTAATGAATGAATATATAATGTTACGATATCATTGCTTAGGAGGGCCTTTGTGAACATTTTTGCGAATATTGTGAATCTATCTACATTGATTTACAATGATCGTGATAGTCATTGTACGATTCTTAAAAGGTGTATTGTTGTTTATTTCGATATTGTCTATGGGTAAAATCAGGTCAAGAATAGGGTGATTTTAATAAATTCAATAACATGATGAAAGGCTTTGGTATTACACCCTAACGTGGGCCAAATGTTTGGCATAGGATGACGTTAGATACCTGATAATGCTAATACATGTTTGACAATATATTATCTAACTGGTGTTCATACTCACTTTTGCATATAGTATCTTGAGAATTATAAAGCCTATAGGAAAAATTTGTGTACGTATTTCGTCCACAAATTAAGGGACATCTTTCATCGGCCTTAAATTGAAGTGATTTGCTTCTTTTTATCTTTACCTCTAAAAAAATCACAATTTTAGACAAAATTTGTTAGATAAATGTACATTGAAATATAAAAAACGAGATTACAAAGTTTCATTCTCTTCAAGTAATGGTGTATTTATCTTAGCAAATATTGTCTCTAATATGGTGTCCTGTGATGATTGATGGTGATGTCTACACATTTTGAGAACAAAGCTTCTCGGTTTGTCTTCTAAGGACGATACTCATTTATTTGTCTTACAATTCTTGATATGAGACCATCTCCTTCGGCTCGGGTTATTGAGCTCTGATTGCACTCATCCTGGAACCATAGGTCTCGCACTGGTGAGACCCGCCGTGATCATTTGATTCTTCTTACGCACGCTGACCTCATAGTGACCAACTTATGAAATATTAGGTAACATTTATTTTATATAAATCATCCGTATACAATGTATTACGATTATAAGATAGAACACTTAATCTTTCCTCGCTATTTTTTTTAGCCTACTCAAATTAGTAATATTCATGGGAGCACCATTTAATTAGGCCAAAGGGACAAGTTGATAAAGCAATCTCACCACACTAATATAATAGCATTTGACAAATATTGATCTCTAGACTCTAGTAGTGGACAAATAATTGGTATTAATTAATTAACTAATTTATATCTAAATAGATTGTTTATGACCATTATAAATAATCAGAAGCAGATGCATGAAATGAGCATACAACCAAAAGCCCGGCATATTTCTTCTGCATTTTTTTATTATAACTTTGCATTGACTTGAAACTCATTTTTAATTTTCTTTTAAGTTCTATTCTAAAAGAACAGTAAAAAAACTATTTCATTTAATTGTTCAATTCACAATACTTATTTCTTAATTTTCATTACTTTAAGCACTGTCATGGCCAATTTGGAGACGGCAAGGCTTGATTACAAATTGAGAATAAAAATGGGATTAATTTACTTAATTAGTGATATGAAAAGTCTGCAAATGACAAATTAAGATTATGTAAAGCTTACACAAATTGTGATGCTTATGCACTATTGGAATTCACGTATATTTATAGAATTTGACTAAAAGAATTTGCACTTTTATTTAGGAGTCGATTTGGTCCAATCGATTTGGCTCACCAATAAAATCAATGCATCTAATAATAGAATATATCTATACAAAAGAAGAAGCTACTAATTAGAGAACAATTAAGGACATCTTATTAGCATATTCTATGACACCCATTTGTTATTTTTTTAAAGTCCCATTTGTTAGTTAATTATGATAATTTTTCCCTGGTTTAAGTTCACTATATCAAATTACCAATAGATAGATAATCATATTGAAATTAAAGTATAGTGATCACCAAACAACAAAACTAGGTATCCCTCTCTTACGGTGAAACACACACACACACTGTGTTGAAAGACTAAAAATGTGACTACCTAATGATTCATTTGGCGACAAATAATTGATGCATTAAGGCTACCTAATTATTGCACATGTGATTCAGATTTCCCAGTTGATATTCTTACTTACATGCTCAAAGCGTTTTCTCGAGTACACAATCGGTTCTCCGTTTAACATTGTCCTACTCTTGCGTAGGCTCCAAAAATTCAGGAGCAAGTATCCAACCCTCCGGCTCCGTCCTAATGGCCCAAACTTCCAACTCCATCCCCAAAATTCAAGACTTTGAAACATTTACAAGATGACGATGTTAACATGCATGTACACTCAAATATGTTAAAGTTGACCGAATCAAAATAGACGTATCATAGATTATTTCATTGTATTGTTACATTTCAAATGCTCATTAAGAGAACAATAGTCGGTCATATTGTTTCACTATTTCAGTCAAAATCTTAACTGGTTATATAGTAATTTTTTACGCTCTTTTGAGCCATTATATACATCGTATTTTATTGTTTACGCTTTAAAATATGTTAAGATACGTAGGGGATGCGATTTCCAGTTCCTTCATTGTCATAACACTTTTGATGAATACTCATGGCCATATATAAATATATGAATATATAGTGGAAAACTACTTGTCAATGACTACACAGTCATATATACATATGTATATTTTATTCTTTCAAAACTTAAAAAGCTATAATGAGATAAGAAAGGAGGAGGAGGAAGTTGAATGTCTCACACGTTTATTTAATACATCTTCACTTGGAAAAGTCGGATCCAACTTTTTCTTTTGCAATTTGATAGGGACAACAGCTCTTCTCAATGGCCCCATTATATCGTCAGGTATTTGATATGGTATTAGAAGTTGTTCATCACCCTCCTCTTGGAATTATATAGAGCCTAACGGTGGGAGAAAACGAAAAATCGGGGCACTCCGTGGACGAATGAAGACGTGGAAAGCGGATGAAAATTGCGCTAAGAGGCTGAATGCTCGTGCGTGGAGACAGAAAATTGGTTTCAACAATATACTAGACTTCAATTGATGACTTGAACGAGCGTTAATGAACATGAACGATTGTTTAGTCTATGACTAGTACAAAATTGTTTTATGTTTTGGGGGAATGACATTTAGCTATCTTGAACGAATGTTCAATGTATTAGATCAAAATTGAAGTCATGTTTTATATTTGTATTCCAATTTCTTCTCATGTAAATACAATGTAATGGTTAAAAGACTGTGAATGCAATAATGCAAATACTATGAGAGAGCTATAAAACAAACAGCGCGATAAAATAGTCGGATCTTAGTTTGTGTGATAACTCTAAAAATGTCGAATAAATTCGTTTCTAGAGTTGAGTTTTATAGAATCCTCTCACTCCATCAACATACTAACGAACAAATACTTCGCAAGTTAGAGTGAAATTAAAGTTTCTCAATGCCGACCCAATCCATTTTTACTCAACACCTTCAACCCTTATGTTTTTGTAATAATGACTACTCTTCTCAATGCTGAAATATTTTGAATCAAAGATGAGCTTTTGTGATATTCAAACACAGAATCTGGAAACAAGAACACTAGGAGAAGCCATCAACTGTGCCCAGGTTACTACAATATATATACATAATGAAGCTTGTTTTTGTCTGTGTGTAAAGATCTCTCTCACCATTTCACCTACTTACCCAAAAAAGGCATCTTTCACTCTATCAGGAAATATCCCACATCATTAAAATTGGTTCATGATTGGATGTTTGAACAAATCAAAAGCAACCCCATAAGTGATGTAAAAATCACCACCAACAGGATGTTTTCTACTATTTACAATTTACTTACCATTATGCAGTGACATGCACTACAATGCAACAAGCAGATAGGTCAACTTTGTTATGATGATGCAAAAAAAAAAAAAAAAAAAAAAAAAAAAAAACCCAACCGGGTTTCAAAATTAAAGAAAAAAAAATTCACAT
>JAYMTA010001077.1:0-21923 GCA_036897625.1 Pelargonium cotyledonis
TCAGAGAACAGAACCAGATTTAGAACATGAAACCAAAACTAACATACACATAATAAAATCAGTCGAAACTCTTAAACACCTTAGATCTAGCAATCAAACTTGAAAGCCCCTAGATCTAGCAACCAAGACATATAAAAACCTTAGATCTAGAAATCAAAACATGGAAAACTCTACATTTTGAGTGTATATAAAGCCGAGAACAAGAAAAAAAATTTAAAACAAAAAATAAAACTAAAAGGTAGATGTTACTTACGATAAGGCTTTAGAATTTTTCGGTTCCCAAAACAACAGAAAAATCGAAACAAGAGCAAAAATCGAGAGAGAAAAAGAGAGAGAAGATCAAAGAATCAAGAAAGGAAAAAGATAAAGATGATTAACGAATCGAGAAAACAAAGAGAATATCAAATTTCAAACGTAGAGAAAGAGAAAGATAAAAGATCAAATGAAATGAGAATGAGAGAAGAACCAATTAATAGAGTGAGAGAGAGAAGGAAGCTTCTGGAATACAAGAGAGAGTGAGGCATGGGTTTGTGTGGGTAGGGTTAAGTTATTATGATGTACATTGTAGCGGGCGGGTGGGTTCCTAAGCAGTTTGGGGCTCATAATCCGCTACCCACCCATTAGCTTAGCGGGTGGATGGTTTTGAGCCCCGCTACTTGTAGCAGGTAATTGGGGGCGGGTGGTTAGCGGGCGGGTAGCGGGCAGTTTAGCGGTATTTTCTGCACCCCCCTACTTTAACTGCTACTGTATTTTTGTATTTGCTACAAATTTCATCAATATATATAGGCCTATTATTTATATTGAGGGTGAAAAATGTTAGATATGCATTCTTAGGGATGACGCAATGGTTAAGACACACATCTTGATAAGAGAAGTCGTGCATCAAGTGAGGTGAAATTTTGGGTTAAAAATGGAGAGCTATTCCCTGTTGTGTAGCTTAACTGATAAAAAAATGTTAAAATATGTAACGATGGAAAACCAAGTTGGTGGTGGTGGTGTAAGAGACCACTTTGGTGCCGTAAGGTGCCAAAAACTCTAAGCTATGGTTAGGAGAATTAGTCTCTTTTCTGAACACTATTGGTTTCTTGTATATATACACCTTTAGGCCGTCGCTTATCAAAAAAAAAAAAAAAAACTACAAGAAAAAAAACGTATGTAGCAACAAATTCAACTACTAACTCGATTATGTAGTTGATCACAAGTTGTTTTGTGAATGTCAAAGTAGGAAGGCAACTTCTAATCCAATCGTGCCACTAATGTCTTAAATGGTCGTTACACGTACAAATGTCGACTTTCACTCATGCTACTATACTAATTAGAAAGTTCGCCCTTGCATATCTCATTTTATCTTATGCTCATCCTATTCATTGTTATACTTATTGTTACACAAGTGTAAATAATATTTTTCGTGACTAGTTAACAAATCGGTTACCTCCAAATACGACCCAATCTAGATCATCAGAATGGGGAGTAGTACGTACGATGGGTTACACATTGAGCTTTTTACATCAATATGTACATTAGTTTTCATTTTGATATTTTATATGTGGATATTTATGAGCATATTACGTATAAATGTATCTTTTGCACATTACCGTAGAGTTTCAAAGGTTGAACATAATGTTTTCAATGCCATCTTTGTGTATATGGATACACTTGGACTAAAGTTTCAATGGAAATTGTTAAGGACTACTTCAAAAGATTAAAGGTAATTTAATGTTATGTGAAGTGTCGTTACTTGCTCAAGCATATTTCAATTTGGATAATTTCAAGTATATCCTTCGTTCAAATGATAATATAACATATAAAAAAATGGCAGATAATAAACACTACTAAATAGATAGTTAAAATATATGAGCTCTTAAAACAATTTTTAAATCAAATGATCACCTATATTTGTCCAAACACAATTCTTTTTTATAAATCATAAGTTACTTTTCCTATTTCTACTATTTTATTTGTCTATTATAGTATTCAAAGAGCAATAAAAATTTGGGTGCAGAAAAGAGCGTTTGGATTAGCTAATGACCAAAATAGCTCTTTTTACTGTTTGGTTATGACTAAATAACTCATGAGTACTTGACAGTGAACTAAAATAAAAGAGTTCACTTCAAAAAAATTTCCAACTTGTGACGGAAATTTTTGTCACATATTTGTGGATTTCACTCACAAAATGTAATCTGTAACGAAATTGTGACAGAATATTTCTATCATTATTTGAGTTGTCAGTTGTCACAAATATGCATCTGTGACAGAAAATATGAATTTTGTCACAATTTGTAACGGAAAATTTTCTGTCACAGTTTGTAATTTTTTTTGTAGTGGTTGGGTGCCCTTATCTTTTGATTTTTCAGCTTATGAGCTCTTAAAAAAGAGTTATTTTGACCAAATAAAAAACATTTATGTTCTTATATCTTTCTCTTAATTACTCATATATTTATTCTATGATTAAATTTATTAGTTAACTTTAAAAATTATAATAATTATTTGTCATTTTTAAGTTTTAATTATAATTCATAGAATATCAATAAATATTATTATTTTTTTATGAACATTTTTATTCAAACAATTAAATTGTTTCTTTTTAAAAATAGTTAAATAGCAAAATTACTCATAATTTTCTTTTATTACAAGCTATTTTTAAAAAGTTAATTCAAACACCCTTTATTAACTCTTTGAAGTTTTCAACAATTCCACGTAATTTTGTGATTTATAAACATGGAAAAAAATAAAATACACAATTATTCTCAGAATTAGTCAATTAAGATCACAAAGTTACACAATTATCACACCAGAATAACCTATATAAGTTATTTGAAACTGCTTATAATTTGTATAGTAGTATTAATTAGGAAACATGTTTTTAATGAGTCTTGATAATTGAAGATCTAAAGTAGTACTACTAGGAGTTTTCATTAAAGTCAACAAACACCATGCATGTGGTCATGATCATATTATCAAATAATTCCAAGAAAAGAGTCCATTTTTGGCAGACTGGTTGAAGTAATTTGGAACCTCAATGCCTAAAACAAGGAAATAAAAGGTTCATCATCATCTGCCAACACCTTGCACCTCACTATCACCCATTAAACTTGCTACAAACTACTTATTAATTCTATGCTTAATAACTTCTTTCCATTTTAAACAGATGATTATATTTTAATATTTGTAAAATTCAAATTTAAGTGACCATTATACTCCCTTCGTTTCAAAATGAGTGTCTTATTTTTTTTGCATTTTTGTCATAAAATGAATGTCTTGTTTCACTTTCTAGTAAGTTAGTTATGCATGAATTGTCAATAATATCTTTATACAATGTTAGTTAGGATCTTTCAACACATGACCATGAGTATACAATAGTAAACATATTACACTAACTAACTTTTTCTTAATTTTTCTTAAATTAAAAATGATGACACTTATTTTGAAACGCAGGAAGTATATATTTTGATGAAACAAGATAAATTACAGTAGAGTTAAAAACAAGCACTTGAAAATTGGAAACTCAACTCTCAACAGCTCATGAAAAACACAGGGAAAAAAGCAAGTGAAAGATGAGCCATTCATCTAAATTTAGTAATTAAAGTACTAAGAAATGGAGTTGAAACACTCCCAAAAGAGGCAAGCTAAAAGTTAAGAAAATTGTATTAATAACCACTAGTATACTATTATTTTTGAAAAATAAATAATTTGGAGACTATTAAATTGTAGAGTTGGTGATGTATTTTTGGTTAATACATGAAAGAAAAATCAAAGTTGATGGCTCTCTCTCCTCCTTCTCTGCTCTGTAACTGTAACTGCAACTGCACAGCACAGCACAGCATTTACACAAAACAAACAAACACAAAAATTAAAATCAAGATAAATATTTGCCTCCTCTCTCTCTCTCTCTGTCTCTCTGTCTCTCTACCTCTCTGTTTCTCTCTCTAAATCATCAAGAGATCTTCCTTGCTTTCGGTGCTGTTCTTGTGGTAAAGTAAATCTGAGTTTCTCTCTGACCTCACCTCAACAATCCATCCAATTACGGCTGCTCTGCTCTGGTTGCTTCCTCTGCAAGATCTTATCTTCCTCTGCTTACATATCAAGCTATACTATTTTCTCGAGAAAGTGAAAGAAAATTCTTCTCCAAGAAGAAAAAAAGTTATGTCAATGGTATATACAGTGGCTCTCAGGCATCAAATAGTGACGTGAGCCTAAAATACTATTCTTTTCAAGTGTTTTGGAATTGGAATTCGGAAACAGGTTCATGGATTCAAATACCCATCAGAGTTTTCAACCCCAACAGCACCAAAACCACCAACCCAATACTGGGTTGCTCCGGTTTCGCTCCGCCCCGAGCTCGCTCCTCATGAGCTGCGCTGACGCCGCCGCGGGAAAGGGCGGCTCGTGCGAGAGTTTCAAAACAGAGAGACTGATCTCCAGATTCATCGGCAACGATTCGGTTTCGCCGACCTTCCGTGGCTTCGAGGACAAATCTCCCGCCGCCGCCACCGTTTCCGGGGCGGGCGCGGCCGGTTAGTGTTACCACACGGCGCTGGAGCCGCCCCCCCCCCCCCCCCCCGCTGTTGGGGGGGGGGCGCCGGCCGTTAGTTATAGCAACTCGCCGCGTGGGTATTCGGGTCTGCCGCCTCATTATCCGAGACAGAACTCGCTGTCGACGGCGACTTCAATGGACAGCTCGTACGGGTTGGTCGGTTCTGTGGCAATGGATCAGCAAAAACAGCTCAAACCGGTCAATTCCATTTCCAATCTTATGAGACAAAACAGCTCTCCTGCTGGTCTCTTCTGTCAGTTCTCTGTTCCCAACGGTAAATTTATTTGCTTTCTGTTCATCAAGGTTCTGCTGAAATTTACAATCTTTATCAGATTTGAATACAAGATTTTACTGCACTTTTCATTTTTACTCTTCAAGATCCTGTCACTGAAGCAATGATTTTGAAGTTATATTATAGCTATGAAATATGGAAGCTATGAAGTTTTATATATTTCTCTGAAAAATCTATCAAGTTTATTATGCGTAGAATCAAATTGTTGGTTTAAGCTCTGGTGATCTTGACTGTGACTAGTTTTTTATATTGTTGTTATGGTTGTACTGTTAAGATCTCCTTTTTGTTCAATACTTTTCAAAAGAAACCTATTTAGATGCTTACTTAGCTCGAACGAATCACCGAAATTGTAACGAAAATCGCAGGATTGGGTCCAGCTCGAGGCATGGGAGGCTATAGGTTAGGAAATGGAGCTAATGGGGAGTTAAATTCATCTACCAAGAGGTTGAGGAGCCAGTTAAGCCTCTCGTCGAGACTACCTTCGTCGTTGGGGATGTTATCTCAGATATCTGAGATCGAGGACGAGAGCATTGAAGACTGTAACCCCCTTGAGGGAAAGCTCGGGTACCCGTTTCGTTCGTGGAACGATCCCTTGAGTTTCAATGGCATGAAGAGGGAGCAAGAGGATGATCATGAAACTTTGTTTTCTGGCTCTCAGGTATCATCTTTGATCTTTATTGCTATTATCTGTATGTTTTCTTTGTTATTTAGCTATCTGAATTGTGTGTATCAATAGAATGGAGAGCTCGGAAATCGTGTTCGTCTCTTATCGCACCATTTGAGCTTGCCCAAGACCTCATCTGAGATGGTTGCTGTGGAAAAGTTCTTGCACTATCAAGATTCTGTTCCTTGCAAGATAAGAGCAAAGAGAGGCTGTGCCACTCATCCTCGGAGCATTGCCGAAAGGGTAAAGCTCGTTGCTAACGCTAGTAATCGAATTTTTTGATTCTATGATAACCGAAGTTGCTTCACTTTCAGGTTCGAAGAACTCGGATAAGTGAACGAATGAGGAAACTGCAAGAGCTTGTCCCGAACATGGACAAGGTACGAAACTTTCATTGTTCTTGAATCAGTGAATTGTGAATTGATCGAATAAAGTGTTGAGATGTTTGTGTTTCTTGATCTGCAGCAAACGAACACATCTGATATGCTAGATTTGGCTGTAGATTACATTAAAGATCTTCAGAGACAGTTCAAGGTACAACAAGATACTCTCTTGATGAAAAATGTTCATCTTTTGTTGTATTGACAGATGTTTAATTTGTTTTCTTGATTTCTGCAGACTCTCAGCGATCATCGAGCGAATTGCAAGTGTTTAAATTCACAACGTTCGATCTCTAATCGAAACATTTGAGTTGGATCTGTGCACAAAATAAGAACAATGACACAGACTGATTTGTCTCTAGAGGAAAGGAGGAGATATTTTTTCTCCTTTTTTTCAGTGGTTGTAATGTAGGAATGTTGGTTAGGTTTTATCAGTATCTACAAAGCATAGTAAGGTACCAAGTTACATGTATGACTGAACTAAAGTGAAATTGTATAGTTCTAATGATACATAGTAATTTTTGTTTTGTCCAATGAATTTGGTCATGTTCTTAAAAGAGGTTGTGGATCATTTAGGAAAATGGTACTTCACTTGCACTTCTTTGAAAAAATTTCAAGACTGAACTTTCAGGCAATGCAACAGTAAGGTGCTGTCAAATATTCACTTGCACTTGCACTTCTGGGAAAGGTACACCCAGAAAGGAAAACAATGAGACTACCGTGACGACGTTATCGTCATCAATAATTCTGAATATAAATATTTTATTTGAATATAAATATTTTATTTTTCGAAGAGAAAGTATGGTTTATTGTCACTGCGCGCTTCAGATTTATCTTTCAAAATCTCTCTGTTTTAAACATGTTCAGTAGAAATTCTTATTCTCGAGTTCGATGTGGATTCTAGTGTTTATGCACAACGTTTGATATGACTGTGTACTTCTTTTGCGCATGACTGAAGACCCTCGCATTGAAGACCAAAAACACTGGACATTCAAGAACTTCGAACTTTTACATATTATGTAAGGTTGACGAAGTCAACAGACACATCAATTAAATTTGTCACATACAAAATTAAAAATAAAGATTTTTTGTGTCATATTTGTATACAGAATTTTAACTTCTTCACATTTTAATACACACCGTAAAGAGACAACCAATATCGTTAATAAACTAATTTGAACCCAATTTAATACACACAACAAACGTTGCCTTTTGTAATTATACACTAACAAAAATTTCAATTTTTACGGTAAAAAGAGATTCACATTGTTACAAAATAAATAAATAAATAAATTCAATTGATTCAATAGAAAAAACTTAATAAAAAAATATGAAAAACAATACACCAACATAATACTTCGAAAAATCCAAAACTTCTAAAATTGATTTTAGTTTCTTTACTAGGACCCTCTTAGAGCAGCAAAGTTTGCAAATTCAAATTTTTTCTTCATTTGGTAATAAATATTAAAGCTAAATAAAATAACGGAAATTAAAACAATAAATAAAAACTCAATACATAGGCGCCCGAGCTCCACTTTAGTTTCTTAATTTCCTGAATACCAAATATGTCAATCATGGAGGAGTAATCGAGACTCTCGAGGAAGATCGAGATCACAACCGTTTCTTTTATACCATGTTAATCCAATCTCATAAGAGATATTCGAATACACTCATACTTTGATCACCGAAGGTTAGAAAAATTCCAACTTAGGTTCCTAAAGAAGCCCAAGTCTCAGTTCGGCCACTGAAGATGTCAAACTATAACTTTGGCCTCCAAAAACACCTCGAACACCCCTCTAGCTATGTCACTTAGAAATTAGTGATCGAAGGAGCTCAACGAACTGCGAAAGTGCTTAGTAATTGTGATATTTCACTAATGACCGAAACCAAGACCAGACTGAAGGAATTAAGTCTCCTACGCAAGATTGGGACCCTGCTAGCTAAACAACATCGAACACGCACTTCATGCAAGTTTGTGTTTCCTTTGTGCCCTACGACCAAACACCCACTGTACAAAAAAAATAAGATTTTGTGAAAGAGTTCCTTAAATTGTTCCAGGCACGAAGGAGTTTCCTGAATCCTTATGCTCAATCCATTTTTTTGGTCTTGAATTGTTTACCAAGCTCCAAAAGTTTTCTAAAGTCTTTGGAATGGTCCAATTGCGAAAAGCTAAACCATTTATTAGGTTTCAAAATGCTCTTAAGAGCTTTGTTTCTGGTCCAATTTTTTGCCTAGACCGTTTATGAGGCTCCAAGGAGCTCATAAGAGATTTCTGCCCAATCCTATGCTGAAAAATTGGGCCCCAAGGTTAGGTCTTGTCCTATGGCTCTACGCGAGTCCATCTCCACGAAGATAGTTTGCTCACGCATAGAGCGTCATACTATAGCCTTATGGTGAGTTTGATGCAATAGCATTAAGCGAGTCCACCTTCGCGAAGAAGTTCACTCTCGTAGTGAGTTTAGACATCGTAATCTCGTGACTAGTATGCTTTTGTGAAAAGTTTTCTCCCGTCACAAAAATAGGTACGTTATCCTCATTATTACACTTTTTTTTTATTATATTCAAATGACACCTCTTTTTTATATCAGTTTTAAATGATACTTATTACAAGAGAAAAACATTATTAAAGTCAGCGACTTGTTCACATTTTATAGATAAATTGAGCATCATAAGTCACCAAATCTAAAGGTGCATGTCCGCTTAAAAATCCACTCACACATTAATCAACTACACTATAAATACATCAAAACTTTCTGTGTCCGGAAACCGTTATTTCCGTTGTCCTTCCCTCCCTCCTTGTGCCCATTGCGCGGCCTCTCTACATCATTCCCATGGCTAAAAGGTTTTCTTATTTGTTTTGAAACCCTAACCCTAACCCCAATTCTCAATCCCAAATCCGAATCCCCAACCTTTTTTCTACATGTTTCGCTACTAATTTTCCAAACTCATCACAATTCGTAGCCTTTAATTTTGATTTTCGTGTTGATTGCTTGGTAATTATTTTTGTCGCTTAACCATCCGAGCTTCAGATCCGGTTCAATGCCCCCAGATGATTGATTTGAACAAATTGGTTCGTAGATCTCGTAGCTTGTTTAGGTCGAATCTGTGGTTCTGATCAGAGGCGACTGAGCGGATCTGATTGGCGAGGATGTCGAATTTGTACGGAGATTACAATCAGAAGATCGATTATGTCTTCAAGGTTGTGCTGATAGGAGACTCAGCGGTGGGCAAAACTCAGCTCCTTGCGCGGTTCGCTAGGAATGAATTCAGTGTGGATTCAAAAGCAACAATTGGGGTCGAATTTCAGACGAAGACGCTGATCATCGATCAGAAAACGGTGAAGGCTCAGATTTGGGACACTGCTGGGCAAGAAAGGTGGGTGCGATTCTTTTATATCTTTGTTCGAATTGGGTGTTTGGTCATGAGTAAATTTCAAATATTTGTTATATTCTGAAGATATATCTGAAAAAGGAAAATGGAGAAATTCTGGTTCTAATTTCTAATATAACTTGGTGATTTGTGGATGATTTTATTTGGTTGATCATGATAGGAATTAATCTAAGTTGCAGTTCGAGAAATGGGACTCTAGCTTGTAAGTGGTATGCTTTTTGGAGGTCCCATAATAATTGTAGAACGAGAATGAAAATGTGTGTGAAACAATTGTCAAGTAGAAGTTGGGATCCATGTTACTTGAATCTCTTATGCTGGCCTTCTGGTTAGAGGACAACGGGTATCAGGTTGTATGCAAATTTGGATTCCAGATGATGAATAGATAAAAAAAATGGAATTCGAATAGCTCCTGTGTGGTTTGGGGAGTGTGTAAGCGACTGTTTAATTTATAAGTAAGGATGTTCTTAGGATGGCAGTTCTTTGGAAGGAGAATGACTAAGAGAAGTTGTGATTGCTATTAATTTTATTCTGCAGAAACTTGTAGATTTTTGTTTTGAAGCCATTTTGTATATTATAAATCCTGTCACTTTGCTTATGCATGCAGATCTGCAAATGTAGTTTTTACTCTTTGGTTCATGCTCAAAAGGTGCAATTCTATTGTTTAAGTGGAGATAGTCTGGTTTCCTACAGATTTTGCAGATTAGTTACTTTAAGATCTTTATACACCTATTAGCATCACTAATGGTATTCTACGCACACATGAAGATGAATTCACAAGCGGTATTGTTCTATTGATCCTCATAGGATGGTACATTATAGTCTCGGTTGTAAACAAAGACTATATGAACTGCAGATCTTCCATAAGTGTTCGGGTGGTCTCCACATTTATATTAGAGCTTACTTCTTTGGTAATTCAGTTTCATATCCTTGTTTATTACTCTGCTCATTTTTCACATAAAAAATGTTGAGGTTTGAAACATCTTAAGTAATTATGTATAGGCTATTCTAAGCTCTGTTTTGTACCTTATTGACCTTTCAAACAAAGAACATTAGAATTTTATCCCTTATTGTCAGTAGGCAAGCAATTTATCTCTTATAAATTTGTCACACCATGTCTACTGAATTTGTAATTTTATTATGTTCCCTATGATTAGCTTATGCAGAAAGTTCATACCTTGATTTTGGCAAGCAAGATAAGAACACTCTACATGTTGGATCCTGTTCTATTGTTTAAGATTTCTTCAATGTAATGTTTTAGGCTTCAGATTCTAGAAATTATACTCAGTCCAGAGAAGGTTACTTGCAATGTTCCTTTATATTGGATATAGTAAACTAGTTGTCAGATTTGAGTAAATTCATTGTGGTTGTATTTATGGTCTAACACCCATTCCCATATGGAGTTTAACATGGCTTCCTGATAGATTTCATAAAGACTAAGCAGAATTGGCTCAGCCCGTCTGAGTATATGTTTTTATCCGCATAACTTGAGAACCTAACCAATACCCTTCACAATTATCACTGGATTCCTATAACTTCTGTGGTTATGTCTGATATCAGGCTTTGGTATACTTCCATCAACTCTGTACTTCGCACTCTCAAACATTTTTTCCCATCATCTTGCTTACCAGACCACAGTTAAATGGAGTGATATCTGACTTTGGAGGTAGTTAGCAGTAAACCTGGGGAAAGGCATAAGAAGAGCTAAAATTGAGTTTTATTTTTACGTGCGTGAGATTTTGAGACTCGGGGTCTCCTCAATATCTGCTTTTGCCTATAATTCCTTTTTCATCTCTTTTCAGGTACCGGGCAGTGACTAGTGCATACTACCGAGGAGCAGTTGGTGCAATGCTAGTCTATGACATGAGCAAACGACAGTCATTCGATCACATGGCAAGGTGGTTAGACGAATTGAGGGGGCACGCTGATAAGAACATCGTGATCATGCTTATAGGCAACAAGTCCGACTTGGGGAGTCTGCGAGCAGTGCCAACTGAAGACGCCCAGGAGTTCGCCCAGAGGGAAAACTTGTTCTTTATGGAAACATCTGCTCTTGAGGCCACCAATGTGGAAACTGCATTTCTGACAATTCTTACTGATATATACCGATTAATCAGCAAGAAGACACTGAGTGCCAATGATGGAGTTGATTCCAGTGGAAGTCTTCTCAAGGGAACTGCAATTATTGTCCCGAACCAGGAGACGAGTCCTGCGACGAAGTCTGGTTGCTGCCTTTCTTCCTAATTTTGTTCGACTCTGCAACATTTGTTGTTGCTGTTTCCAATTTCTTTTACCTTCTTAATATGTTGTTTAATTAGGCCTCACTTCATTGGTTTCTATATATTTACTAGGAAGAGGTATTAATGTTGGTGCATTAGTAAAAGGTGTCCATATGTAACGTAATGCAAGCTTTTTTTTTTTTGTTGTTGTTGATCACGAGATGAACAATACATTTTTTACCATTCTAATGCTGGAAGTGACCCTTCCAAATTTGTGTATGCATGCAACAATATTCTTTTTCATACATACATTTATTCATAGCCGGTTGGATGCTCATATTTTGGTCCGTGTTTTAAAATGTGTTTTTGGATATCTAGTTCTACCTAGTCGATCTAGCTTATGAGTCCCAGACCTAGCTTATGAGTCCCAGACATAGCTCGTCTGTTTGTCCAATTACAAAATACGGCTGAAAATTTAGCTACTAGGTTGGTGACATCTTCTCTACTGTTCATCAATTCTCCAAGGTCATTTGACAGTTTGTAATTTTGAATTTTTATTCTCAGTCTTGATATAGGACTGAAGTGATTAGGTTTATATGTATCACATTTCCTTGTCTTTTCACTTCGAAAATGTGTAGTTTTTGGCAACAGAGAAGCTCGAGTTTGAAGTTTCCTCAGTTTGATCACTACAAACTCCAAGAAGAAACACAAAAATAATCTAGGTAACAATCAATAAATTGAACACAATTGTGCAAATACCGGAAAAAATCAACGATCCATAATGAGAATTGAAAATGTTTGAGAAACCATCATTTATCCATGCCATAAATTGTATGAAAAGAAAAGTAACGGGTACGTACCATAACCAAAGGCAATTGGAGAACTTTCCATAACTCTCGAGTGAGAGATTTGTGCGGTTTTCGAGTACCCAATGTTTAATGCTTAAATTATGTATTTTGAAAAGAGTCAACTATCCATAAATTGAACACACTTGTGCAAATACTAGAAGAGAATCAACGATAAAGAAAGATAACTGGAAATATTTGAACATACGAGCCATCATTTCTACAGACCATAAATTGTATGAAAAGAAGAGTAACGGGTAGCATAATCAAAGGTGATTGGAGAGCTTTCTATAACTTTTGAGTGAGAGAGTTGTGCAGTTTCCGAGTACCCAATGTTTAATGCTTGAGTTATGTGTTTTGAAATATGACGTTGTTGGACAATTATTTTGAGATAGAAGAAATAATGACGAATTATCGATCATAGTCTAATTTTGTTGAAAACTGAAAACAAGATCATTGAGTAGAGATTTATTTACATGAACTTTTAACCCTAAAAATATGATTATGCGAAAACAAGTTTAATATGCAAATTTTATAACTAATGATTGTTGTGTGTGAAACTTGTATAATTAATGGGCAACCGCGGGTAGTCTGAAATCGACTTTTCAAGCTCGAGCCGAATAAAAAGAGTATGAACGGTAAATGTGTGCTTTTTGGTCCTACCCATTTAAACTTGAGGTCATGTAGGCTTAACCCGAACATGACGGGCTGACCCAGTTGCCAATCTTTTTTTTTTTTTTTTCCGGTCTAAACCATGTGTTTTCTAATTGAGTCCGTAAACTCGCAGTTGACACCTTTAAGCTATTTTACTATATCCCGACTAATTCTCATTTGAGGGT
The DNA here is from genome assembly GCA_036897625.1 of Pelargonium cotyledonis. NCBI lineage: Eukaryota > Viridiplantae > Streptophyta > Magnoliopsida > Geraniales > Geraniaceae > Pelargonium > Pelargonium cotyledonis. The sequence continues at coordinate 13,161 of JAYMTA010001077.1, forward strand.
AAATCGCAGTTAAAACTCATCCATCTCTTTAAGAGAGTGTGTTGAACGGAGGTCGAACGCAAACGCTTTTTCACGTAGCCTATATACCCAACCATACATATTACATACCATATTATTTATGTGAAAAATATTCCAATTGAGTGCATTTATTGGGTACTATAGAAGGATAATAGTGTTGTAGTTTCACAATCAAAACGACATAAAAATCCCGCTCATATGACGAATTTGAAATTTGAATGATGGAGCGTACACGGGGCTGAGTTGACCTCAATCTTAGGTCTATAATAGCGCCCATTTTTCACATTTCAAAATTGCCATTTCGCATTTCTCTCATATCATAAGGCCACTCACTTCACAGCTCTCACTGCTACAACCACACCCTCCCGTCGGCGCCGAAACCCTAAACCCACTCTTCAAAGGTAATCACCCATCTCTCTACTACGGAAATGGCAAGATCTTTGCTTGTTTTTCGTCTAATTTCTTGTTTTTGTGGTTGAAGATTCATGATGCCGGAACCGAGAGACAGGCTTGCCAGGCCGGTTGATATTGCCGCCGTGTTCGTTCGTCGTAGATCGGCGGGTGTTGGGGTTTTATTGGAAAATGAAGGTGATCCGCTTGCGGTTGCGTCTCCACTCCGGCGAGGGCCTGCGGCGGCAATGGGGACACCAGCACCAACGGGAACGGGGGTTACGCGAGGAAATGGGTTCTTGGGAACTCCAAGAACGGCGAATGTGCGCGGTCGGAACTTGTACGCGACGCCATTGGTGCGAAGGCAGAACACTCCGGGTGGAAGTTCTCGGCGAGCTAGAGGCCGTTCCACCAACAGTGTGTTGCCTTCTTGGTACCCAAGAACCCCTCTTCGAGACATCACTGCTATTGTGAGGGTAATAATCGCAACCTTGATCTTCTGATTCTCTGTATATGAAAATGTTTTTTTTTTTTTTTTTTAATCTGAAGATCTCTTGTGTTTGTTGCATAGATTCGGTCAGTTTCTTGGTTTCTAATTTTATGTTTTGGGGTTTTTTCTGTGTTGAATTTGAGCTACTATGATCAATTCCAGCTTAGTTTGATTCTTAGTGCACTTGTTCTTTGCTTTATTTGATCAGGTTGTTCATAAGTTTATTAGTTCAGAGAAATTAGACTCTAAGGTGTTTTGTTAATGTGTTTGTTTAAAAAGAAAACATTGGTGCCAATTTTGGATTTTGGAAGTGCAGCCAGTGGGAGTGTGTTGTGTTTTATAAAAATCTTGTCTCTAAATGTCTTTGGACCGAGGATGATTAATTTGGTTAAAATAAATATGAACAATTTAAAAATTTTGGAAATTTCAGATTTCGGTCACCGGAATCTTCAAACGGTGCCGGAAAATTCATAACTTCAAACGGTGTAAATGAAGAAGATGAGGGCATTTTAGTAATTTGTCATGAGATGCCACGTGGATGCCATGTGGATGCCACGCAGGCAATTTTAGCTATGTCAGCAAGCCACGTCAGCATTTAAAGCTTCAATTGACAGAATTGGACGGTAGACACTAAATTGGGTATGCAATACAAGTTTAAGTACTAAATTGGGCACAATAAAAGTCTACGTACTAAATTGGGTATCGTAGCAAAGTTTGGGTTTTAAAAAAACCTTTATCTCAAATAGAAGTGTGAGTACTAACTCTTTTAGAATAAAAGATTGAGTACTAAATTAGGTTTCCGTCCAAAGTTGGAAACCAAAATTTCCCTTAAATGAAAAAAAAAAAAAAAAAAAAAAGCAAATTGCAGATAACCTTTACGAGGTTATCACTAAAAGCAAATGAGTCCCCTAAATTGGGCAATTCTTATCTTGAATATTTCCATGTTTGTTCGGTTTCATGAGTACGGTTGATGTGTGCCTAATTTGGATTGCATGTAGTGTAATGAGCATGTAGAATAACGTAGCGTAGTTTTAGCATAATTTAGGTTCTTTCTTTCTTTTTCTTTCTTTTCGCACGAGGACGTGCTTGTGTTTAAGTTTGGGGGGTTTGATAACTCGTATTTTATACTAGTTATCCGACCCTAAATCATACTAAAACTAGCATGGATCTTGCATTTTCATCTCTCGTTTGGGAATGAATGGTGTTATTTGAATGCATTTAGCGTTATTTGACTCTTACGAGTGTGTAAGTTTGCTTTTTGTGTTTTTAGCTTATTTTTAGTAGTTTTTGTATGTTTTTGCCTCTTTTACGTGTGTCGGGTGTTTACGATGGTTTTTAGGTCTTTTGGAGCGCACGGAATGGTCAAAAAGGAGGAAAAGAACCAAATTCAACCAAAGCCAAAGATGGTCAACGATCAAAGTGGTTGAGCGTCGTGGCGCTCGGGCATTGCATTATTAGGGTTTCTAAGGAGCCAACTTTGCGTGTTCACTTGGTCAGCGCCGTCGCATGAAGCTGAGCGCCGCGACATTGGCTCTGAGCACTGCGGCGCCCATGACATTAATTCAAGATTCCGCAATCAATGCGCAATTTCCAAGATCACGCACAATCTCCAAAGTCAACCAAGCTGAGCGCTGCGACATTGGTTCTCAGCGCCGCGGCGGCTGGGCATTTTCAGATTCTATAAATAGGTGTCTTTGAGCTTCATTTTTGGTATTTGTGAAGAGAAAGAGAAGAGGTTGTGCGGGTTTGGAGTTGATGTTGGGTATTGGGAGGCTCATTGGAGTCTTTTTCCGCCCATGTAGAGCGTCGTACGAGCCGAGGCCGAGTTGTGATATCTACTCGGTCTTTTTACCGTTTTCACTTTGTTTTATTAGTTTTGGGTTTTATTTTATTTGTATTCGACTTAGTTCTTCGTCTACGAGAATCTCAAGTTGTTACATTTGAATTATTTAACTTGCTTAATTGTCTACGATTGAGCATGCTATCCCAATAATGGACAATCGTGTATTCAATTGCAATTTGTAGTGTATTTGTTTATTGTTCAGTTACAAGATCATCGGTGTGACGATGATCCACCAAGCCCAAAGCTTGTGCATGGAGTAATTAACCATGAGCATGATCACAACATGAGCGTTATCTTGAACATGGAAACGTCCTGTGCGGATCAGATCATTGTATATGGCGGTACCTTTTGCAGCAATATGCTCTAGGGCACCCTATGTCCCATAAACCACCGAACGCAATGCTAATGTGTATGTGACCCCCTTGCTGTACCATGCTTGGGGGAGCAAATTACGCTTAGGTAATAATCGAGAATGGTGTATTCACTTTAACTCTTGGGAAAGCCTCACAAAGGACAACCAAGTAAAGAAGCGGGTGTGGACAACACGTGGGACAACAAGATTATACATTATTCATTTTATGCTTTTAATTGTTGTGTCGATTCAATTGCACAATTTATGTCATCAAACTACATTTTCTCGATTCCGTTTCTTCATGGATCATCTGTAAATATTTTATCTTTATTGTTATTTTACTTTATTTGTTCTATGTCTATCACACATAAAATGGTTTATTGCTTTTTAGAGTAGAATCTCCTTTAGGTTAATTCGACTATTTGTAGTTGCTTTAGTCCATGTTGATTCGATACTCGAGCTCTTTGCAAGCTTAATATTACTTCGACACGATCGGTGCACTTGCCGAAATGAGTGTCAAGTTTTTGGCGTCGTTGCCGAGGATTCTTAAGTGAACCAGAAACGCGTGTTGGAAATTGGACACCGCCAACGCCGTGTCGGTGACTTTTTTTACACCCAAACAGTCCCTTAAATTAAATTAAAAAAAAAAACTGAAGGACATCTTCTTCTCCGATGAACCTTCGGGGAGCACACACGTCTCCGGCGAACGATCTGTGGTGCACAGATGATGCTTTGTTCCAGATCTGCACCGATGATGCTCGAGACCCACGCCATCGCCATCATCACGGCGAGCAAGAGCTCCACCATCATCGAGATTCCTCTTCAAAGGTCCACGGTGGTCGACCAGGCAACACTGGGCTTCGATATCCCCAGATCTGTGGTGCCCCCTCGTCTCTAGTGAGCATGCTTGTCTTTGACTAACGTGGTGGTCGACGGCGAAGCTCGTAGATCTGAAGCACGAGCAGCAATGGTCGACGGCAAAGCTCTCTCTCATGGTGGCGATGATGAGCGTTCTCTGCTCTACTCGCGGAGGGACTCCGGCGATGGAGCACGAACAGCCAATCGTCGATCTTCGCTCATCTGCACCGTGCTCACCTGTAACCATCGTTGCAGCCAGAGATCCTGACAGAGCATGGAGGTCGCCGGATCTGGACGAGCATCGTGGCCTTCTCGCCGTTGCTGCTCCTGGATCGAACAGAGAGAAAGAGAGCATCGAACGGAGGCCGTTCTAGCTTCTTCGCATTCTCCATCGCCGGTAGAGACAAGCAGGGACAAAGGCAAGCCGTCATCGGAGGCCATTGTCTGCTCCGACCTCCTCTTTTCCGTTCACGGCCACGTCTGCTCCGATGAAGGCAGAACTAGGTTTGATTTTTTGGGTCAATTTTTGGTTCAAAAATTGGTTCAAACTAGATTTGGGGGTTTGCTGTAAGTTTGATTTTTGTTGTAAATTTTAGGGTTTGATTTTTGTGTTCAAACTAGATGAAATGTATATTTTGGGGTTTAATTGGTTGATTTGATAACAAAATGTTATCATTGTTCAAATTCCAGCAAGTATTGAAGTTTCCAATGGCCAGAAACTTCATCAAGTTGTCCGAAACTTCAAACAATGAAGAACAACATTACAAGAGAAAAATTAGTATTTTGAAATTTTTTAGAGACATGTGCAATGCATGTGATGAAAGAGGATGTGTTTCAGTTAGATTTAGCTAATAAAAACGTTAAATGGTAAATATAGGATGTTATGTGCCACAATTGAAAGTACAAGGTACTGATTTGCTCTTATTGATAATCACATAGGGGTTATCTGCAATTTGTCCTACAAGAAATTACAAACTTTAAAACCAATACCATATAATTTGAAGGCCAGGGTTAAAACCAAAACAATTACCAATCCATGGGAGGAAAAACTAAATAACCCTTATAAATTCTATATCTTTTCCTTTCACCCTGGTCGGTACTCTGTCTTGGACATTTTGTGGTAAGACTAGTGGCATTCTGGAGAGACTCAAAGAAGTCTTTCATTTTCAACTAGTACTGTTTTCTAAATTTTTCTTCTTTCACTAGTTTTAATGTCAAGTTTATGAGTTAGTGGATGTAAATAAATATATGAAAAACTTATTTCATAAGATTTTCTATTTGTTTTAGATCACTACTTATTGTTTGTGCATAAGAATGCCAGAGTACCATTTTGGGTGACATTATTTGTATTCTATGGGTAAGTTGAAGACTCTTAATGTAAATGCTTTTAACTGCAGTTATTATTTGCAATAGAATGAAGGCCCAACAGTTCCAAACTTCAATGAATAAACCCAATAACAGCTACTAAAGTCTGGTTGCAGTTTTAAGGTTTGCAACGTAGTGGCCTTGAATCGCAGCCCATAACATTAGTTGCGTGGGCTGATACTGCGGAAAGTCCTACCGCAATTGATGTTATGACTGCAGTTATGGGCCGTTATATTGCAGCTGTAAACTGCAACCAAATATCTTCTATGTTGGGGTGATCCTAAAATATTGAGTAAAACGGACATCGGTTGACTGATATACCTCTTATATCAGTCAACTAACACCCACTTAACTCTAATATATTACTACCATCAGTTTCACATGCATCTGTTGCAAATATAGTTTATTAGTATCAATTTTAAATTTTATTCTCATCAGTAAAAAATTTCTATATTCGCAACTCTTTTATACATTAATAGAGCCATTTGTCAAAATGTTGAAAAAAACAGTTCTGCACCCTACATTTGAATACAGAAGGATGCCAGTACATAGTTAGAAGCGATTATTGCCAACATTTCTAGCAACATTTATTTTTTAATGATGCAAAAAAAAAAAAAAGAAAAGGTGCTAATAAACTAAATAAAGACAGATGTATGGGGTTAAAACTTAACAAATTGCAGTCAATGTCATCAGTTTCATTGTTCATTGTTTATTGTTAAGTTTCTTTTATCAATAAAATAAGCTTGAGTGTGATGTATTTGGCATTTGGTTCAATTAACATATTGCAGCCAATGTCATCAGTTTCATTGTTTTGCATTCTAAATTATTCAATTAAGAAAAGCTACTTCATCTTCCAATTTAACATAAATTAGTAGATCATCAGTTCACACTTGAAATACATGTCTAATTTTCTGATCGATTAATTTGTCCATGTTCAGACCCAGAACTTGCCTCTAACCATAAGCTTGTCTATATATGTTGAATGAGTTGTGATGATTTTAAGTAGATCATGGCTTTGAGGTTTTTATAAAGTTCTGTTGAAAATTGAAAAAAAAATATCAGAATGTTTATGACGATCCTATTCTGTGTACACTTAAATCGAATCTTAATTTATCACGATTATTTTGGACCATGATATTTTTTTTCTTGGGTTAAATGGTGTAGAAAAATTGAAAAACTGATCAAAATGTTTAGGGTTAATTGTTTTCAGGTCCCCTGTACTGCCTGTTTTTTTAGAGTTAACCCTTGTACTCCGACTTTAGTTGTTTCGAACCCTGGACTGTACTGTTTTATTATTTCACCCCTGAAACCTGCTGTAGCCGGTAGACTCATGCCACGTCAGACGTCCAACGTCGCTAATGTATGGCCAAAACTATAAAAAACAACGAGTCCAGGAGTTCTTGAAGCATTTCACCCAAATAAAAAAAAAAAAATAATAAATTTGTAATTAATTTGTTTGTTCTCTTTGAGCTTTTTTTTATACATATCTCAAGGTTATTGGGCATATGAAGCTTTTTTTCGGTGCTGTTGGATTTGAAGGCGATTGGGAGTAGAGTCACTGTGGTTGACAATGAGTGGGTCTCGATTGGGGGTCGCAAAAAATGTCACATTTTTTTTTACAGTTATGGCAGAGCCAAATCTGAGGCTTGTGTTTCAGTTCAGCGGCAAGCTGGAGTGTAGTCCTCAAGTTTTTCATATTCAAGGGAACGAATGGCATGCGGTTTTCACTTGCAAGTTCAGTTGCAGATACTCTGATGATCGGAAATAGAGGAAGGGAGGATAGTGAAATTTGGTCCCTTAATTTATGTTTAATTTTTTGCATTTTTTCTATAAAAAATTATCTATAAGACTCTTTTAGATTTTGACTTTCTTATGCTTATACAAAAAACTTTATTATGGGTTTTGTTGCCAAAAAAAAAAAAAAAAGTTTTATATGCCCACTAAGCTTATGATATGCCATAAACAAGCTTGAACAAAATAATCAAATTTTTTACAATTTTTTATTTTTTATTTTTATTTGGGTGAAATGCTTCAAGACCCCCTGAACTCGTATTTTTTTAGTTTTGTCCCATACATTAGCCGCGTTGGACATTTGTCATGGCATGCCTACGTGGCACAACCGGTGACATGGCATGGGTCAACCGGCTACAGCAGGTTTCAGGGGTTGAAATAATAAAAAAGTCAAGTTCAGGGTTTGAAACGACTAAAGTTCGAGTATAAGGGTTAACTCTAAGAAAAACGACAGTCCAAGGGACCTGGAAACAATTAACCCAAATGTTTATGGCGATCCTATTATGTGTACAATGAAATAGGATGTTTGTCACGATTATTTTGGATTATGATGTTTTAGTTTTCTTGGATGAAATGATTTTGAATTATTCTCACGTTACTGGTTGTATCCGGTTTGGATGTGCCACGTTAGCTTAGGGTGACTCCTAATCGTCATGCAACCCAAGATTTTAGTCTATGTCATGCCTCAGCTGTGATAGATGGAACTGCAATGTTTCATTTTTTTGAGGCAACCACGGCAAAAACGACGTCGTTTTTGCGTTCCTGCCTCAAAAAATAAAATAAAACGTTGCCGTTTGGATTATAATGTTTTTCTTCTTGAGTTAAATGATTTTGTCTCTCCTGTAGTGACATTTTTTGTAGCTATAACCCCTAATTAGGGTTGAGCATGTTTTGAGCCCTTGGAATCCACTATTTTCTTAATTAATCACACGCCACCTGTTGTATCCGATTTGAATGTGTCACGTCAGTCTAGGGTGACACCTAATCATCATGCAACCCAAGATTTTACTCCATGCTATGCTTTAGCTGTGATAGATGGAACCACAATGTTTCATTATTTGAGGCAACCACACCAAAAACGCCGTGGTTTTTGCGTTCCTGCCTCAAAAAATAAAATGAAACGTTGTCGTTCCATCTATTACAGTTGAAATATAATGTGTACTTATGGCGTGATCTAAAATCTTAGGTGCCATGATGACGTGTCACATCAAAACTAGCTACAACTGATAATGTGAGCTTAATTAAATAAATGGATTACAATGGCTCAAAACAAGCTAAGCCCGAATTAAGGGCTATAGCAGTAAAAAGTTTCAGTCTAGGGGAGGTAAAACCATTTAACCATTTTTTCTTCTATTTATTCATTTTCCAATCTAATGCTGCCAAATCTACTCGATACGTACGAAGACGAGTTATTAAACTCTCCAGCAAGAATTCTTTAGTTTTGTGACTGAGAGCATTTTTGAAATATTTCCAAAAGAGGGTAACTTATCCATAATAATAACAACTTCAAACTATTCATCTAAAACCATACCTTCTAATGTAATTATCTCGTGGGCGATTTTCTGAAGCTCGTGAGATTGAACCTCAACAATTTTGTTTCCGGTCATCTCGAATTTGAGGTAGCGGCTGGTAACATATTTTTTTTTTTGCCGGGTA
>JAYMTA010001078.1:0-21919 GCA_036897625.1 Pelargonium cotyledonis
CCGAAAATTTTAACGTAATCGGACATATTTGGTTCTCAAAACTGAACAATACATTACCAAGAATGTTCATCAATTCAGAAAAACCATACTGCATATACCAAGTTCTTCAATGACGAACTTCACCGTTCACTCCCGCAGTAGCCTGAGCATTAGCATTACCATTACCATGAACATTAGCATTAGCATTGGCATTAGCATTAATCTTTACACCACCTCCACCGTTGATGCCTCCTCCGCCTCCGGCCGCTGCTCCTCCGCCTCCGGCAGCGCCTCCTCCGGCTCCCTTAGCGCCTCCTTTGACTCCGACTCCTCCGGCAGCACCTCCTCCACCCTTGACGCCTCCTCCGGCAGCTCCTCCGGGCACACCTTGAGGCTGCTTATTGGCACGTGCGGCATGAGCTTTATGTGCACGGTGGACAGCATGGTGAGCAACATGAGCTGCACCTAAACCGGCTGCGGCGAGGCCTGCGCCCACCACGAGACACTGAAGATCGCGGTCCTCGCCTTTCGGCTTGCTCTCTTCGGTGGCCGGAAGCCTGGCGTGGGCGGAGCAAAAGAGGAGGCTGATGAGCGCAAGAGCTAGCATCTTATTATTAGAAGCTATGTTAAATTATTTATTTATTCTGAATGAAAATTGAAATGAAAGCTCAATGCAGACAATGATTTTTTGGTGGGAAGGTTAGGGTTTATATAATGAAGAAAACATGTTGAAGCTAGGTCAAGAGAATGGGTGATGGAGAGAGGCCTTGTTGCAACGTTTGAACCATATTTAGAATATATTGTCCAATGGATTAATAGTAAATATGCTACTATATTTCGAGCTACATCTCTAAATGTGTATATGTATAAGTTGACTTACTCACTATGTTTTCTTTACATGCATACATACTTAGTAACAACCAGCCTTAACACATCTAAACATATGTAAGTCGACTAATTATTTAACTATATTTTCACTGCATGCTTCCGTAAAAATGGTCATGCATGAGTTGTGAAACACATCTAAATATATGTAAGTTGAGTCACTCAATTATATTTCCATAGCATGCAGAATGTTAGATGTGAATTGTGATACAGATCGACATAAATGTAAGTAATCCAATTATTTCTTTATTCTTAGATGGTTAGCTTGAAAAAGCCATCATAAGAGTTGAAATAATTACATTGTTGTTTTACGTCGTATTCCATTCGCCCGTGGATTCAATCCAAGCTCGAAAGTAAATAGGGAGCAATGAGAAAAATAATTTAAAACACATAAAGCTAACAAATTGAGTCGTGACTGAGATTTCCACAAAAATATTCCTTCACAATTGTTTTACAAAGAAGACAATTAGAGGTGTAGGACAAAAGTCGGAATTGTACAAGAAATCCACAATCGCGACTCCACATCATATATGTATAGTCGGGACTTTGCATGGGACTGTACATTTTAGAAAATTGTATGTGTAGATTCGTGACTATGCTGGATTTGGGTTGTAATTTTTGTCATTTGTGGAACATACTATATGTATTTTTTAGCCCATTTTTCGAGAACTTGGGATATTTTACAATTTTAGGCAAACTATACTGTATTACTGTTTTTAGAGAAAGAAAATAGAGATTTGCTTGGAGCTAGAAAATTTGAAGAGATCTTAATTATCCTCCTATATATTACATTCCTCTCTTGTAATCTTTCTTTGCTGTTATTTACTTATTTGATGAGTTCCTTTAAATCTGAGTTTGTTATTGGATATTTGATGTTTTTGAATGAAGTTATGGAAGTTTTTATCCATTTGTGTGTTGATATCTTAGCATGAGCCAAAACTCATTCTCAGACTCTGACTGAGGAATTTCAATATGCAGCATTTTAGCGAGGAGAACTTGGGCAAGCGGGAAAGATCTTAAAGTCTTGGCGGCTAAATTTGATATTGTGTTTTATCACTACAAAAAAAAAATTTCAGTCACAAAATGTAATCTGTGACGGAACTGTGACATAATACATATGTCATTATTTGGGTTGTCATAGAAATGTATGTCACAAATGTGTTTCTGTGACGGAAATTTCTGTCACAAATGTGCATTTGTGACAAAAAATATGAATTTTGTCACAATTTGTGACGGAACTGTGTCAAAAAAATTTCCGTCACAGTTTGTAATTTTTTTTGTAGTGTGTAAATGGACAAGCATACGGGTTATGTCCGAGGCCATAATTTAGCTAAACTAGTACGAACGGTTTTTGTAAGGCTTGAGCCTCTCCTCTTTAACTTATATATATTGGCTGGTTATAAAAAAACAAAATCTTATTTGTGGAAACATGCATGATTCTAGTTTAGGGTTTTGAAGTGTGGGTATGAAATGTTTGTATTTGCATGTTAGCGTTGTTTTCTAGGGTTCATATACTTAATGATTGGGTTTGAATTGAACAATCTTATCAAATGATTGTTTACGCTTCTTGCATATCAGAAATTTGAGATTTTGTCTTTAAAGGAACTCTAAAAACTTGAATTATTGCTTATATTTTATAAGGATGTTTGTGAGATTCACTTTATTCAGTGTTTGTTGGTAAGTTTCATTTCCTTCCACATTTTATTTACAATTGTTAGTTCTTTTATTGCTTTTATTTCAAATTGGTTATTAGAGTTTGTGTTAACTGAATCCATTTGAGCTCATGATCTGGTGTAGTCTCTGAGAATCGATAACATGAATTTTTTATGAACTCTATATTACGAGGTGTAGATCATATGAAAAATTGAGAATTAAATCAAACAAAAAGATATTTTGGGTGTATAAAAATATTTAGATCTTATGAGGAGGAAAAATGTACATTTATTGATGTGAATTGATGGAAAAATTTAAATACAAATTAAAGTGGCTCATGCGTTAGCTAAGTCGTCTATTTCTGTATCAGGCACAGTTAAGTGGATTGGTTTACAACCTCCAATTAATATCTCAAACCTTTTGTTAGCTGATATGCGTTTTGATTAATTTCATATATCATGAGTTTCCTTCAAGAAAAAAAAAAAAAAAAAGGCAGTGTAAAAATATTCTTCACTAACTATACAAGTGTTATTCACAACCAATGAAATTGTTAATGGACATATATATTCTAAAACAAACAAAAAACAGGTAATCGACAACTTTTTAATGTTGTAGACAAATAATGTCATGCACTAGTGTATTTTCATCATCTAAATTTTTATATCTATACGAGAATACATGTCCTCGAAATGAAAATAAATTAAGTCATTTGATGTACAAAACAAAAGAATGAAAAAAGTCTTAGGAATAGCACCCCCTCATTTATACATGTTAGTTTGAAAAGTACATTGCATCACTGTGTTATGTTCCTGAACCACCATCCGCACCGGAACTAGCACTAGAATCAGCTTCAGCTTCAGCTTCAGCACCAGTTTCAGCATTGACACCACTGCTAACACCGCCACTAGGATTGTTATTGGTACTAGTATCACTGCTACCATTACCACTAGAACTACTGTCGACACTAGAATCATTGTTAGGATCACCACCTCCTCCATTTTCCGCAGCAGCTACACCTTCACCATCATTGTTAACACCTTCTCCACCACCACCAACACCTCCTTCGTTTTCGGCACTAGCTCCACCTCCAGCGCCTTCTCCACCAACAGCTCCATCCCCAGCACCTTCTCCACCACCATTACTAGCACTTTCTCCACCACCACCACCACTGTCTCCACTTGCAGTACTAGCATCGTTAGCTAAACGTGCATCACGAGCTACACGCGCATCATGAGCTGCACGTGCAACTTTAGCAGCAATTTGTGCAGCTTGTAACCCAGATGCACCTACTCCTTTTGCGCCTAATTTAGCAGCACCTAACCCTGTTGCACCAGCTGAGCCTAATTTAGCTGCCCCTAATCCTGCCGCACCAGCTGCGCCTAATTTAGTTGCACCCAACCCTGCTGCACCAGCTGCACCTAATTTAGCTGCGCCTAACCCTGCTGCACCAGCTGCTCCTAATTTAGCAGCACCTAATCCTGCGGCACAAGTCGCCCTTATTTGTGACCCCCCCCCCCCTGCCGCCCCCGCTGCTCCAGCTGCACCTAACCCCGTCGCACCAACTACACCTAATCTAGCTGCACGTAATCCTGCATGAATTGCGCCTAGCTTAGCAGCACCTAATCCTGCTGCACCCACTGCACCTAATCCCGCAGCACCTGCACCTGCTGCAGCAGTACCAGCTGCGGCGGTACCAAGTGCCATCGTCCCAACTACAAGTTTTCGACTAGCAACATCTCTGTCAAAACCGTTATCATTAGTAACCTTATTCCTGGCATCAACCGAGCAAAAAAGAAAGCCAAGAAGCAAAAGAAGAAGCATCTTAGTATTCATCCTTTATTCGAACAAAAACGAAAGCTAAATGCAAGCATTGATTCTTGTGAGATTTGGATGATTTTATTTGATAGAAAATAGTAGAGGTCAAGAGAATGAGTGATTGAGAGAAGTACAAGGATGCGGTTGAGGAGGCCATGCATGAAATCAAACGTTTGGACTATATTCTTGTTTTGTTTAATGGTAATGCATGGATGATGGAAAAACGTTGTAACTAGTGCAATTTTAGAAAAGTAATGCTCCTACGTACATGCCCCACCCCTCATCACACACACTCATATATCCATTCTAGATTTGTTGTATGTCTGTATCTACGAGATATGTTGTATGTCTATCTACGATGTTTGTTGGTCGGGAATATCTATAGGTTCAACTTTGAAATCACGAGTGACTAAGCGATTGAAACAAGTTGCTCCAATTATGGTTGGTCATTAAACCATTATAGATAGTTTAGGAACGGAAATGATATGGCACAATATTAGCGTGCTAAAACTCACATATTTTGTAATCGTAATGTGTTCGTGTCGGGCCTCCAAAACACACATGCATTACGCGTTGTGACACCCACAGCACACCATACACACCCAACATCCACAATTAAGGTATAATTTTTTTAGTGAAATTTTCCAACATTAAAAAATGACAAATGTAAAAGTAAAAGCCAAACAAAATAAAAAAATATCTAAGCCAATTAAAACTATTAAATCTCTTCATCCATCAAGAAATTGAACAGCAATCTATTCACTAATAATTTACAAATCTGTAAAATATGTTTGGTTCCTTTAGAGCCTAGAGGGTGGGATTTAAAGAATATGTATCTAAACAATTGTCCAATCATTTTCATCTGAACAATCATGTTTGTCAGTAGGGGATACACCTTCAGACTTGGGAGGCTTCTTTGAGAACAAAGATGATTTACCTTCTAAAAAATTTGCAAATGCTTGACGCCTCGGCATTGGGTTCTCAACGCCATCCTGCTCCTTCGATGCCTGTTTTTTCGCTTGCCTATCTTTGCCAAAGTTGAGGTTGAGCCTCCCAAACCGACGTTTTGGCTCCCCAGCAGAGGTGGGTGCTTCCGGCTGTTTCACCATCTTTATGACTTCATCTGGATCGACCACCATTTTCTCCACTGTTTCATACACCTAGAACGAGAATTAGAACTTGTAAAAATTCAAAATATCAGAGCATTGTACCCTTTTCTCTTAATTGATCCATGGACATGAAAACAGGAAAACAAGGAGTGCTAAGTTGCAATAACAATTTCATCAATATCTGACAAGTATTATCTAAATGTCTCCAAAATCTTAGAATAGGTTCTATATCTTGACACTAGATATGCAGAATACTTTTCAGACTATGACATACGAATAGGTTCTCCAAAATCTTAGAATAGGTTCTATATCATATACGAATTTCAAGAAGTATAGTTTAAAAAGAATAACTCTGTATTGCAATAAAGTGATTTTTACTTTGGCCGGATTCTATTATACCTTCAAATGCCACGGAGCTGATAAAAGATTGTACAGCATATGGCATCATCTCAATGTTAATATTACTTTTAGTAGAGCTCATGAAGATTATTAATCCATTAAGTTTGTATATATGGAACAGGTTTGTCGTTTTGGGCCTTACCTGGCAAAGATCGTCAATTTTGTCGATCCAAGAGCTCCCTTGATAAGTGGCAATGACGTAGTCCTTGCACTCATAGAACAGCTTTGATAAATTACTATCAGTTGATAGCATAGCCTCAGCCATCACAAATCCTAAACCAAACTGAAAATTTCACAATATGTGACATCAATAGCATGGTATAATAGGTATACTCCATTAACTTTAAAAATCAAATCCACATAAAAACCACTTGTCTACAAATATATATTAGAAAAAACACTAGCATAAACTTCCAGTTCAATGACCACTAATTAATTTCCAATATTAGTAGAACAAGGAACATTGCGTAGAGAGATCAAAATGGTGAACATTGAGGCCTTGCCTCCATAACGAAGTTAATGCTGGTTTGCAATATTTTTCTTTCCTTTATTAAAATAGAAACCTGTGATGTGAGTCACTATCACAGACAATATTGTATTTCTGAACCAAAAAATTGCTACATAAAAACTAAAAGCTAACACATTTGGCACCTTGAGGACGTTCACCTAATGAATAAATACTTATTATGGATAAAAACTAAAAAAATAAGTTGATTGTGATGGGAGAACTGTATCTATTACTAAAATAAACTGTATAATATAAATATATGTTTCTGCTTTTTCCTAAATTCTATAGGTAGTGCAAAATTGGCTATTAATTTTAAGCCACAAGTCGATGTATAAAAATATAAGTTTATTGCATTTTTATTATAAGACACACAAAGAAAATAAATCATATGTGCACAGATTAAGAACTCACCAAAGAAACAAATAGTTGTTCGAAAAGCTGAGCAGGTGAGATGTCCTCTAACATATTTAGGATCCCTTCCCTGCATCATAGATAAGTTTTCATCTGAATGCTATATTTTATGAAATCTAAATGCCTTAACTATTTACATTAAATTCATTTCAACTTACACAGCCAAGTCATCATCAAAGAGGGGTGCCTGTTTAACAGCTGGTAGTGGTTTCGATGTTTCCCACAGTTCAAGCCACAAATTACCTAACACATTTCCAGATAAGTATTACAATTAGAAGATCATTCCCATGAATTCATAAATTTCAAATTAGGCTAATAACAAAGAAACTAGAATATATCATACGGTAATTCAATATATATATAAAAACCAATAAAACAATAAATCAAAATAGGACTATTATTTTCTATCATCATTTTAAATATACTCAAAGATTAACACTTGGTAACACAAGTTAAAATCGAATAAGTATGATTAGATATTTTTCCTATAATAGACCATAATTCTTTAACCCAATGACATAGTAATTTATATTCGCAATATATGTAGAAGTGAAGAACATGACAAACAAGGTTATTGAAAATTTATAATCACCCAATTTATGGTTGTTCAAGTCGGGGTAATAAGTCTCACATTGGATATATACAAAAAAAAATGAGGTACATATAATGTGCAATTGAAACTCTACCAAAAAGATTGACTTTTTAGTAGTGGAAGTCTAACCCATTATAGTAGTCCAATTATTGAAATTTAACATGGTACTAGAGCTGGTTTTGATCCAGCCCTGGGCCCGTTTATGTTGTCTTGGACATGTCTGCAGCAGCTCACGTGAGGGAGAGTGCCGATTTAAAAAGTCCCCTAATTGTGCACTTGTCGAGCCCGCCGATGAAAAGAAACATGTGAGACTTTGATGTGAGGGGGCCGGGCGTTAAAGTGAGTGAAATAAGATCCACATTTGATAAATATGAAAGAAATGATCTGCATATAATGGTGCAAGTGAAATAATACAAATAATGTTGACATTTTAGTAGTGGAAGCCCATACCATTATAGTCCAATTATTGAAATTTAACCATGGCGATAATGATGATGAAGGGAAACTCTTAAAACTAAGAAATTGGAGGAAGACTCATTTTATATTAAGGCATTAAGCTCAGGTTTACTGTAAATCTGGGGGTTGATCACAAGATGAAACCACAGAGCAATTACAGAATACAAAGGGAATTTTAACAAATTTTCAAGATGAAGCACCAACATGTCTGAATTGAATTTCTAGAAAAAAAATATCACACAGAAATTCCAAATCTTAAAAGATGCTAAAACCATTCAATTACAGTCGCCAAAGTTGTTCTGCTATCACACATGGCATGAGTGGCAAGACCTTTTGTCCAATATCAGGAGAATTTGGGCTTGCAACTAATTGGATGTGCAGCTGCCAGTGCCACATCAGCCATTCAAACAGTGTAGCATTTACCTACTTCTCATTGGCCACTATATCGTACATGGTACATATACAATGCTATATCAAGCATGTGACAAAATTATGCACTTAACCATTAATCAACAACACGCTTCCAGGAGATTGTTTCTCCTGTTTAGCAAGTTCGGGCAAAGTACAGAACAATTAAAAGGAAAATTTGTACTTGTAGAGCATGTATTTGTTCTCATTGTTTGAGAAGTGACAAATATTAAGGGAGAAGATATTTCCAAGCAAAAATATATGGGCTCAGGGACAGACCTTCTTTTTGCATTCGACTGCTTAGTTGACCTCTAGCAGATGGATCACCACCATCAAAAGATTCTTTCATCTCACTAGTTGTCTCAATTTGAGTCCAATCAGGTGGAGAGTGCCATCTTACAAAATCTTCTAAAATACAACCAGGATTCGCAGCCTAACACATGACAAATAACACGATTGTGTCCAACCGATTGTTAGGCATATGATTCTAACATATTTATCAACATCCAGAAAGTCTAAGTATTTTCATTATCAAACTAACCTTGAATGCCTGCATGTCAGAGAGGAGTTGCGAACAACCAGCACCCACACTGCCCAGATACATAAAAATGATTCGTCAAGGATTACTAAAACAAGAAGTTACTTTAACTCAACAAAACCAACACAACTTTTTCTATAATGGAATACAAGAAGCCTTTATATCTGGGGCATTTAATAACATACAATTTACCATGTAAGAAAAATATCTCATATAAAAGTTGCATAAAATCATACAATAACGTATCAATTGAATAGAATTTACTTAAAATACTAACCTCCCAGTTCGAAGCACAAACTCTTCAGTCTCTTTGATAAGATCCTCCGTGAGCAAAGGTCCTTCCTACAGGTGTGCACATATATGTGAACAAAGGAATTGACCTTAGAAAGGTAATAATCTTTTCCAACAAAATTGAAATCAAACCTGAGTGACAGGAGAGTATAAGGGTTCTCCAGTTTCCAACATTGTCAAATCAGATTGACAACCTGCACCCAGCCGAAGAACAGATTCCCCAGAGCTAATTCTAGCATAAAAAGTACAAGTTGCAGAACCATCAGAACCTCCTGGTTCTTGAGCATTTGAACTGGCTTCCCTAATTACATATTCTAGTGCTTCAGTTGCGGCAGCACGGCGCCTTTTGCGGGAAATACAACAGTTGATAACTTGCAACTGCTGATACAAAAGACAGCAATTCAGATCTGGGACCTCATCCAAGGGGATACCAGGTAAATGTTGCTCTTGAGACCAATGTCTACCAAACTGCATGCATTAAAAGGATTTAGAACATACTTTAAAAGCTGGAGTGTACAGATGACTTAGCATAACAAATTTCAATGGCAAGATATAGAAGAAACTACATTGTTTTAGATGAAGGGAATATCAGATCCAGAATGATTTCTTGAGAAGAGAATATCATAATAAGATTTCAGTGAAGCAACATCCCAATTGTCCCATATACGCCAATGGTAAACAATTTAAAGGCTAACCCATAATTACTGTTCCCACTTCATGATCATGAAAAGTTTTCAAACCATGCGTTCCTAATGTGTCCTCATAGGGATAGTATTTTGAGTAACAAATCAGGTGTTAGTCAAATCAAATGCACTACGTAGCAACAAAACCAGATTAAATATTAGGAATAAAGGATTTCTCTAACTGGAAGAGTTCAACTGACTTTTGTTAACACGACTTTATAAATTGTTATTTTATTTTCTACCAACACATCCACCCACAGAGAGGAGTAGTTGAGGCATATTCTTGTAAGCTCCAGTTAGACCTAGACCATTGTATCTAATACATGGTTTAGGTTTTAGCATTTACAATGGTAGGAGCATCATGCATTGTGCCACCCTTTTAATAAATACAATATTACAGGGATAATGCAGTCACAGGTCGGTGTATGCAGAAGCAAGTATAAAATAAGTGAAGTTCCATTGTCACCATTGACTTACTTCAGCAACAACCTTGCACCAAAATGAAGCCATTTTGCGCAGGGTTTTGAAGCTGCCAATGACTTCAGATAGTTTAACAACAAAGCTTTCGGGAGGAGAACCATGAATATCTCTTGGCAAAGATGAGATAGCAAGCGCTTCTGAATCCGAGCACACCTTCCTTCGGAGAAAAATTCCCTCTGCGAGAATCTTGCAGATATTACAATGAAAATGAAAGACCATCACAGTACCAAAAAAAAGTAAAAATGAAAATAGTAGCCGAGATGAAGTAACTTTCAGCGGGTTATGTAATATATGCATCTACCTGAATTAAAAAGTGATTGGAGCAAAGATGCATCTTTCTCATCATCACCATTTTCATCCTTTTCACGAAGGACCAATGACTTCACAGCAGAAAGGCTCAAGGCTGCCCTCTCCCTGGCAGGAGAAGAATCACCTCGTGACATAATTAGATCTTTAATTGACTTGTGATTTTTACCAGACCTGAAAAAGAGTTTATAGCATCATGTACAAGCTACAATGACTAGACCAATACCACAAACAAACTAATAATACATATAATTGTGACTTGAAAATTTTGTGGAACCATGAGCAAAACAAGAGAACCAAGGCAAAGAACCCCTAAGATACCAATAGCATTAACTCACTCAACAGCTATAGCCAAATGCTTCAAGAAAGATGTTGGAGGAATTTTTTCAGCAATGGTAGGACTTAAACCATTTGGTGACAATCTTGCAGATGCAGCCTGAAAAATATCAAGATTCATTAAAAAAAATTAAAATCATTTGCCCATCACAACATTTAAGGTTCTACGATATAGAACAGAGCATTATTATAATTAGATAAGACAACCGTTGATAATGTGCTCTTACTTATGTTATAATAATAATGTCCTAAAAGCAGATCTAGCATACCATTCTTTTATATCAAATTTAGTTGTGTTAAGAAATGTGGTCAGAACAGAAGTTAAGTAATACTGTATAAGAACAAATCCAACCAGACTAGGTTGGATTTCAGCAGAGTAAATGCATAATCCATTTGCTATGTGAGACCTCAAGAATTGGGGATTTCTAATCACTCAAAGTTCTATTTGAAAGTATGTGTTTGGAAATGGGTTCAATAAATAAATAAGTTATGACACATAATGATAAGTAAAAAAGACTCTGATATACTTATTAGCTGTGAATGGCCCATTATCTAGTGCAACGGTGGTAAAGCCATTGCAAGCAAAATGTAAAGTTCTCAGGCAACTAAATACATGTTTCAGTCTTTGAAGAAGATGAATCGTAGAAAAAATAATAAACATTAGGGTTGTATCGAAATATGGGCCCTGCCTTGGCAATATATATACTTGAATGGCCACTTTTATCACATATGATGATATGAATATTAGCAAATGAATAGCAACATCACAGGAAGCCTAAGAAAGATATAAACCTACAAAGCAAGTTGCATCATATTCGGTATCAGATGTGCTTCACATTCAACTTTTAAGGAATCAAACATAAACATAGTCCCTTACCTTAGCCTCAAGATCATTTTTTATGTTGAGCCTGTACAAGTTGTCATCGTAAACCGGAAAGGACATTCTCCTACTTTCCTCTTTCGTACTGTTACTTCCTGTGCTTTCATCTTTCTCGGCATCTTCAACAACCTTTCTCCCTAGTCTGATACTCTTAAACCTATCCTGCCACTCATGCTTGGTTGCTGGAGGCACAGGGTTCCACCTCAAATGCTTATTGGACTCGTGGTGACTCTGTAGAATCCCATTAAACCATTTATACCCGTTTAGACTCTCTAATGTATGATTTCAAATTCATTATAATGGACACGCAACAACCAATTTGTAGACTAACAGAAAACAGTTTCCTTAATGGAAAATGAACAAGTATGATTCATGATGAATACATTTTAGAAAAATCAGGTCCAAATTGCAAACAATTATTTGAAATGAGAAAAATGAATTTCAGCCAAAGAGTTAATGGTTGTGATTTAGATACAGCCATTAACTATTAGAATTAGTACTAGCCCACCCAGCTGCTCTCTTTTTTGTTTATGTGACCTTCAAATTTGGTAATTCATATGTTCACTTTTGATGCCATGCCAATGAAATGTTGCAAAGCAAATTTATCACACACTCCTTATCCAGTTATCCTACTCATTGAAACTTGAATCAATTCCAATCCAAGTCAAATTGCAACAGCAACCACAAAAGCCAAAAGAAACTTGCTAAATTCAAATCCGATCAATATAAATTAAATTGAAATTACCTTCGTCTTGTTCTCGGTCTGGTGCTTTGAAGATTCATCGTCGGCTTGATTCACAGAATCTCTAGGCAATTGCTTATCCGAATCTTGACAGATTTAACAGAATTGTTGGTAAAAATCGGAACACAATGAGAATCCAGCATAAAAAAAAAACACAGAGAACAAAAATAACAGAAGAAAAGAAGAGACGTGTACCGCGATCGGGCTTGAAGTCGGAGAGGACACGCTCCGCTTTAGCAGCCGCGGAATGGAAGGCGGTCCTCGCTTTGGAAACAAAGGAGGGCGCCTCCATTTGGTACTCCGGCGCCGGCGGCAGAAGTGTGCTACGATAAATAATCCATTTGTGGAGAGAGAGACCAGCGAAGATGAGCTCACTGGCTGTTGAAGGAGCGTGTAGAGAGAGTAATGGAGGCGTTTACAGGGAAGGGACTGCATCAAATATTTAATTTGAATTCTATGGTTTATTTATTTTTTTTTTATTTCTTTCTTTCTGTGTTTGACTTTTTCTGTATTTATCCTTTTGTTTGTGTATTTCCTACCTTTTTTACCGTTTATGATACTTTTTTTTTATTTGTTGACAAATACCATTTATGCTACTACTACTTCGTCCATCGGAGCATTTGAGTCGGAGTGTCAATTAGTAAGACTATTGTTATACGAACCTAGCGAAATCATCCATGTTTTCACAAAACTTTGACAATCTGCCTATCTAATAACTACCCGCATGGCAACATCGCCATCCAAGTGACCAAAGAGAAAGAAGAAAGAGAAAAACTTAAAAATCTTATCCGTCTTACCCTAGTCTTCTTTGACCGAGCACTGAATATAGAGAGAACAACATTTCTAATCTAAATGCACCGTCGCCGCTGTTCATTGGCCTCTCTCTCTTACTAATATAATCTCTCTGATTTATGGATAACTATTTGATTTAATAGTTTGTACTCCGTATTTGTTATTTTATATTATTATTTATTGTTGCTACAAATATTTTAAATTTCTTTTTTGAAAACCTTTACAATGTTTTGGATTAAAATTAATTTGAAACATTTTTGTAATAAATTTTGAGAACAAAACGATGATGGAATAAAATGGCAAGTGATTGACAAGTTGTTTATCCCAGAAAATGATAAAAGAAAACCCAAATGACAACCCATTATGATAGTTTTATATGTTGAAAAGAAAAGAGTCAAGCTATCGCTGTATTGCAGTTTGCGATTGTCTCAAGGTGCAAATTTCATTAATTCAACGCATTTGCCACAACAAATCCAAGTCTACGAGGAAGGCTCAAGGCTGATAGGCTTTGCTTCCATCGAATTTGGATTAAATATTTGTTTGACTCCATCTTTATTCACAATTATTGTTTACCAAACCGACATTCTCGAGAACAATGGTATGCAGAACACGGATTCCGTATTTTCAATGTTTTGATGTAATTTGATTCATAACTGTTTTACAAATCTCCGAAATTTTGTATTTTGGCATAATTTGATTACTCAACTTTTTGGTTAAAGTTAAATTAGTCTTTAAAACTTTTAAACATAAACTCAAAATGGTTATTGTTGTTATACTTTATATCAAAAATTCAAAAACTGAATAGAATTTATATTTAGAAGTTCATAAACAATTCTAGATTAAAAAAATGTGAGAATAAATTGGATCCAAATACTAAATTAAGTGCCTTAGACCTGGAGCTGACGGAAATCCTAACGATACGTGAAATCTTATCTTGAACTGCTCGAAACGGCTGGAATAAGGTGAATGTTGAATTCAAATCTGAAAAGGTGGTTGGTGTGTTAAAGACCAAAGGAAAGAGGGTTTCTAGTGTCTTGGGTCTGGTTATTTATATACGACATTTGTCTTGATTATCTAGTTTTTTTTAGTTTGGATTTTCGCTTGAGAAGGTGGAGATCAAATCATGTTGCTCATATTTTGATTCGTGCGTTGAAGATTGGAGGAGGGGAGTTTCCCAATGCCTTGAGTCTGATTACATCTAACATTTTATCTAGTTATTATAATTTATATGTTCGTTTTGTTAGGAAGGAAGCAAATTTTGTTACTTATAATTTGACTACATCAAGAGTGTGTGCTTGGGTAGGGTCTTTTTTGTCCGATTCCAATTGCAAATTTTGTATTTACGCACGTTTCAAATCAATATAAGATTTTACGTACTACAACCCCACAATTCCAACTCTTTCACTCAATTGTCAATTGTACACTTCTGGCTCTGGGCCTCTGGCACGTTCCCCAGTTCCAGCCAGTTCGCTTTGTCACAAAACGACACCGTACGGTTTCCCCGCCCAATATATTAGCGCTAATTCCCTTCGTAATCCTTTGATATTGGTAATAAGCAGATACAGTCGGATCGTTCATTCATCACTGCTCTCTCTCTCTCTCAAAACTTGGAGCAGAAGAAATGGAGGAGGAGGTCGGCGAAACTGAAGCTGTTCCTCAGGTGGATTTCTACTCATTTTCCTCTTAATCTGTTTGGTTGCTGAGAAAAATAAAGAAAATCTGAACTATTCTTGTGTTTCTACTTGACATCATAAGTTGCCGAGTTTAATTCGATCCATCATTGTTCAGGTCCTGTAAGCGAAAAGTTTAAGCTCAACTTTAGACGCTTAAAAAAAATAATGTGTTGATTTTCAGTGGTCGTTGAATTTGAACCACTTCATCACTGTTGAACGTTGATTTTGATGTTTGGAACCACTTCATTTGTTCTTCATTCCGTTCAGTTGGTGATTATTACTCGATAGTCTTAAAGATAGGAAACTTGATTAAATTGAAAATTGATACAATGTCTGATTGGACTACTTCCAAGCCATTTAGGTATTATCTTTTTTATTTGCATTTACTCTCTGCTTCAGTTAGGATCTGTTTGAATGATAATATGCCATTTTTTATTTTGAAAGCTATATCATATGTTGATGATAAAGCATTCAGTAAGGATTTGTTTGAATAATTACTACTTTTAGAGTTCTTAGCAAAGTATGCTCTATCATGTGTTGGCATTGATGGAAAAAAGAATCTACTGGAGTACACTGTATACATTAGAGATGCTGATTAAACAAACATTTGTTTCTTGTTTATATTAGTCCTCATATGTGTCAAAACAAGGTTATAAGTTGTAGCTAGTACTGTCATTTGATGAATAATGTTGATGCACGTGTTTATGAATTGCATTAGAATCCAAGCAATACTTGTCTAGCAATGTGTATTGTGTCATATAGGGGAATCTTTGCCAGTAAATCTGGTTTGTCCTATGTTTTTTTTTTCAAAAGAAGAAGAAGAAGAAGAAGAAGAAGAAGAAGATCCAGATTAGCATATATGTTCCCAGAAGATTGTAGTAATTCATAGCAATGAGAAAACTATGCTAATATGATTGTCAATTCATTTGACATTATAATGGAGTATACCACATGTTCCATAAGGCTTGTTATGGGTATATAGTTGTTAGATACTTTAATCATAGTTAATAAAGCAATCAGAATATTGAGCTGTGATTTTTCTAGAAACCCACCTTTATTTCTAAATTGATAATACAGTTACTGTATATTAGTTTTCTTATGTTTGATCAATTTGTTTGCATCCATATGCAGGTCTATATGGCATGTGTTCTCCATGGTCATCGGTGAGCATCCTTCTTACTAGCAACCTTTTATTTTTCTGATATTTATCATATTAGTTTAAAATAAAGAAACTGACATAATCAAACCCTTGTATGGAATTCTTGTTCTATATACAATCTATTGTTTGCTCTTTATCATATCTCTAACTTCTCTAAGACACAAGTTTATGGGCCCATGGCTTCAGAATATGGGATTTTAGTGTCACTTATTGTTAGAATAAATAATTAACATTGGACCTTCAACTATCAACTTAAGCTCCTAGTTGAGTTGGGCCTATATATGATTTCAGGGTCTTGTTGGCCTAAAGGTCAAAGTTCTAGTCTTAATTAAATAATTTTAAGTTCCAACATAAGGCAAGAGGGAGATTTCTGCATGGGCCACACAGAAATTTGATGACATGATAGCTAGTACTTCCAACATATCCACGAGGACTTTTACTTCAACTTTCATTCATAATCTTGTTCACAGACATTGGATTTCTTTTTGAAGTCAGGAATGAAATGGAAATGTTATATGCCACCTCTTTTCTTTTCAATTCAGAAAATAGTTGGTTTGATAATTTATGATTGTGACAGCCTTTAAGGGGTTAAATTGGCTCTTTATTGGTTTGTTCCCCCCTTGTCTGAAGCAGTTTTCCTTTTCCATCATTTTATCTTTTTTGGAATTTGATGACTTTTCCAACACTCCATTCCAGAATCGGAGTTTCATATTACGATTCCAGTATTCGCCAACTTCATGTGCTGGAAGTTTGGGAAGATGGTAGCAGGGATTTTCCCTTGGTTGACCTGGGTATGAGTTTCATGTACGCATATATGGAGTCTATAGTTTTACCAGTTTGGTATTGTATTTCTTGATAGTTTTGTTTTACAACTTCTGACTTGTTTATTCACTCAAATTACTATCTGTTTTTATTTTTCATGTGTTAACTTATGCTTCTACCTGCTATGGATTTAAGTAATGCTGTTTTAAGTCTTAGTTTTTTCAATTACATATATTTCTGTTGACTAATATTGGTTCAGTCAAGTATCAAGCCAATCCCCTGGTCATATACACCAGCACTAAGAGTGAAGAGTCCTTTGTGTCTGCTTTACAACGAAGTGGTATGCTTCTCATCTCAGCTTGACTTTTGAATTTATGAACTATCAGCATGTAGGCCTATGTACTCTCTAAAATGACGCAGATGAAACAACTGAGGCTCCAATGGTAAAGCTCGTGAAAAGCTCAATATTTAGCTATGAGCAAGCATGGCACAGGTAGAAATAGCCCAGAGAATATCCACTGAGAATTCTGTTTAACGTGTTTCAAAATCATAGTATGTTGTATCTAACACACTCACATTAGGATCCTTGTCAATACTTCATAACAATGACCTAATTAGCATCTTTTGGGCTTCACATACTCAATTTCCTATACAAAATTCCTTGTTTCCCTTTAAGTCTAAGAATGCCATGTCTTTTGTTAAGTTAAACGTTTATCTCATCCTTAGCCAATAACCTTTTCGGCTTTCCAAATCATATGATAATTTGACTTCTTCGGACCATCACCAAGCCCCCCAACACTTGTGCCTTCCTTTTTCATTAAATTGTTTAGTTTTTCAATATGATGGTTTGTTATGAAAAAATAGTCTCTATGTGATGTTTGTCCCATTTGATAATTGATCTTTTTCTCTCTTAATTTATCTCTCATTTCTTTACCCTCTATTGATTGAATTTTGCAGACTGGTTTACCTTCGAGTGACAGGGATGGATAATGGGTTAAACATAAAGGAGAGGATTTCTTACGTAAGCTGAAAACTTAAAAAAAAAAATTATCACACGGCTCATTAGTTCCTTGGGTCTTAAGATGGTTCCTTCAAGCCTCTGAAGTCCTGACAAACTCATAGTTGTTGTCCTTTTCAGCATAATTCTTTTTGTGATTTGACTGTTACTAGATGTCGTAAACTCCTTTTAACTGTATACATATAGAACAATAACTAAGAAATTTTTGCCTCATCTCTGTGGCATCTTAAATATTTTCATATCAATTACAATGCTTCTCAGTATTGGTATTAGATCATACTCGATGAAGTAACCCAGATTGATTGTGCTTGGAATTGTAACTTACATATAACAGTTGAACCCCTCACCTAATTGCTTGGGCTTTCGGATTAGAAATTTATCTCAGTATGATATCTGATTTGATGTTGTGTTAAGACTGGAGTGAACAGAATTAGTCCTTTGAAAAATGTATATACTTCTCTCCTTTTTTTTTTCCCTTCAAAGAATCTACTGAGGTTTATTTCTCTTCTGTTGTCAAGTAATTTTTGTTAGTTTGATTGCACTATTGTTCTTGTATTCAGTTTGAATTTTTTTCTTTGTCCAGGTTTTGGGTTTGTTTAAGGCAGTCTTTTTCCCATCATGGCCTTCACAGTAGGAATTTATATTTTCAGTTTTCACCCACTGAGTTGTCTCTAATGAGTTATCCATGCATGTTGCTTCTCCTATTTCTTATGTATCATTACATCATCGACCTCAACCCATCTTGGCAAAACAACTATTCCACTGAGTCAGTGTTTAGAGTTGTTTACCCTCACACATGTTTACTTTACTCTAAATCACCTGCAGCTGAGCTCCATGATGGACATGAGAAGTGAAGTTCAAGTTCGTGCAAGTGGGGGTCTTCTTGCCATATTAGAAAATGAAAGGATAGTAGATACCCTTGAACAGGAGTGTGGAAATGCATCAATTACTATTGATTCAGTGGTAGAAATTTCACTGTATCCTTTTCTTTATTGTCATTAATGTCTAAGTATTATTTAATTTTATATATTTGAACCTTATCTTTTTGTTCTTCTTGGATAATGATATATTCATTGGGAGATGAAAGTCATAGTGTACAAATGTATTGCTTAACAACAAAAAATTAGAAACAATTTTCTCAAGCTTGATGCGGCTGCTCATGAGGCTTTACAGATTTTCCAAATAGACAAACATCCAAGCCATATGGGAATTGGTAGAGCAAAAGAAGGGTAAATGTTAACAATATTCTGGATGTTTCACTATCATAAGGATTTATAGTGACATTCTTGCATTACAGGTTCTCTGTTTTTGGCATGATGAACAAGGTTTGTAAAAGGCTATTTCCCATCTTTTTTTTAATTAACTCCCTACATGTTACTTAGTTACTGTTCGAAATATCTGTGTAATGGACTAAGTCATCTTTCCTTAATTCAGTGTGTTACACCAATGGGTAGACGTCTGTTGAGGTACTTTTTCATAAAGATATTTATGGTATTTTGCCTCTGATATTACCTCGAACCAAGGACTTGAAAAAAAAAATGATATTTTGCTGTTGTACAGGAGTTGGTTCCTGAGGCCCATACTCGACCTTGAAAATTTGAACAAGCGCCTAAATGGTGTATCCTTGAACTTTTCACGTGCTTTTATTTGTACATGGAGTTTTATTCTTTATCTGCCACCAAACACAAGGTTCAGCATAAAATTCCCAAATTTCGGACATTTAATTCTCTAACATAACAGAAGCTTGTATTCTTAACTGGATTGAGATATCCTTCTTTCTATGTTCTGAAGAACTGATGGTATCTTTAAGGGAAACCTTGAAGTCTGTAAAGGACGTTCCACACATAGTCAAGGTTTTCTTTTCTTCATTTATCTCTTCACTATGACTTCAATAATTTCCAGCTTCATTATGTAATTACATTTGCTTCATCTTGTCAGTCAAACTTCAGAGGTCTCAGGTTTAAAGACATAATATGGTCGCATCATATCTGAATACAGTTTTTACTATGGACCTTTAACTCAAGCAAATCTTTAATATCTTTGAGAACTGCCAAATCCTCTTTTTACTGCACTAAAGAGCGGAATTTGCATGTCCGGCATATGCTTTAAGATTTTACAGCTGACTTACAATTTTTTGGCTCATGTATGATTGGCATTGACGATAATTTTGATAATCCTTTCAACAAAATATTTGTTTGTCATTCCAGTATCTCCATTACATCTTAATTATTTCAATGTTTTTTTTCTCTCTTTATAATGAATCTTTACTTATTTTAATATCTAATATTAGTACCTTTTTTGCTTTGCTTGTGCAAGAAATTCAACTCTCCTAGCTCAGTGTGTATTAGTGGCGACTGGGCATCTTTTTTGAAGGTAGGCTATGCTCCTTAGATGTGAACTTGATTCCCTTATCCCTTGATGACTGATAACTGTTATGGAGCTGTTCATATGGTAGACTATGCTTCATGGTAACTAAGTGCTGTTCTTTACTGGTTACCACATACTTTTTAGTTTGTGTACACAAGTATCTAGAAATGGTGTCTTGCTTAACATCATTCTTTATGTCATTTGCAATATTTCAAGACACTAGGATGGGCCTTTTTATATCCTTAAATATTTATGTCTTGCCTTGTAACTAACTCCTATCTACCCTTCAATGTCTCCACATGTGTGTTTGGCTCTTGCTTGTGCAATTTCTGAATCTAAACCCTTGTCTTACTCCTAGTTATCTGGTGGTTCTGTGAAGTATAATTAGAAATGGAGAAAGCAAAAACTTTTTGAGGTTTAATTGCTGTTTCTTAAGTATAAGCCACATGGTACGTACTACGTAGTAACATGTACTCCTTTTAGATGAAGTTTTGGTGGCTTTTAAATGTTCTTTTCTTTCCCAAATAATTTTGTCTTGTAAGTAATGCAAATTTTGATAAGTTCATGAATATCTTTTGGCACAGTATTCATAATTCTCTTGTCTTGTAGAGTGTTTGCTCACTCTTGCATGTGAACAAGATATTTGAAGTAGGTGTATCCGAAAGTCTTCGAGAGCAAGTGCAATACTTGAATTTGGACATTGTTGAGAAGGTAAACTAGCTCTTTATAAGCACTCACTGTGTTGTCAACATTATATAAAATCTTTGCAAAACTTACTTGATATGTTCAATCCTGTTGCTGCAGGCTGGTTCATGTATATCGATGGAGCTGGCTTATGTCTATGAATTGGTTAGTGTTATCCTGTTTGACTGTGAACCATTAGAATATAAAAAGATGTTATTGTGATTTATTGCATGTATGCTACTAGTGATATTATTGTCATTGTTAACCTTTTAAATGTTATTTCCCCTCGTACAGGTAATCTTCATAAGTTTGGGTTTGTTCTCTTACTTTTGTAGGTAATTGGTGTTATTGACGTAAATAGGAGTAAAGAAAAGGGCTATGGGACAATAGTGAAAGAAGGTTTCTGTGGTGAGGTTAGACATAATTGCCCCCACTTCTGTCAATTGTAATATCCTTAATTATTCTCTTACAATATTGAAATTAGACATTGCTTTCAAACTCAATATGTAGGAGTATAGACTCTCTCTCTTTTCTTCTTCTATTTACTTTTTTGTAGAATGGTTGTTCCACTTAAAAGGCTGTTAACTTCATCTCTGCTAGCTCTGCAATTTGAGTTGAGTAATTTTGGATTGTTTCTTTTTTCTTGACATCAGTTGGATGAGCTGAGGCAAATATATGAAGAATTACCAGAGTTTCTTGAAGAGGTGCATATCAACTAAATCTTCTATACATCACTGAAAACAAATTGAAATAAGCTATAAGTGTCATATATCTGTTTTGATAATACCACTGGCTTGCAGGTGTCATTATTAGAACTAGCACGACTTCCTGATTTGTCTAAAGACAAGCCTTTTCCTCGTATTGTTTATCTTCACCAGATAGGTTGGTCTGCACTTCTATACCATACTAAACAAGTACACAATTGAATTATTTTCTCCTGATTAGGATTGTGTTTGTGTTTGTGTCTGCTATAAATATATATATATATATATA